>WBNM01025196.1:0-13705 GCA_013399055.1 Ramphastos sulfuratus
GTATATATATAATATATATATGCAGAAGCAAAAGAAGAAATGCAAATTTCCTTCTGTTACTAATGTTACTAATACCCATGTCTCAGCTTAGGTCAAGAAGAATAAAAAGGAAGCCATGTCCTTAATGAAAAAACAAACAAAAAAAAACCCAAAAAAAAAAAACAAAACCAAAAAACCTACAACCAACAAACTAAAATGGCCTACAGGAAGGCTGGGGAGGGACTATTGACAAGGTCTTGCAATGACAGGACAAGGGGCAATGGGTTTGAACTGGCAGAGGGGAAATTGAAACTGAATGTTAGGAGGAAGTTGTTTGCAGTGAGGGTGGTGAGACAATGGCACCCATTGCCCAGGGAAGTTGTGACTGCTCCCTCCCTGGAGGTTGTATCAGGTTGGAGGAGGCCTTGAGTGACCTGTGCTGTCTTTGAGATCCCTTCCAACCTCACCATTCTATGATTCTACGATTTTATCCTACAACTTTTTAATTCTTCAGTGGTTTAAACCCAATACTTTGTTAACCCTTAGGGTGATGTACCTATCTGGTATTAATCCTGTTTGATATACTCACACACATTAAATAGGAAAAGAGATGGTAGAGAGCACAGAAGGATCTCTCTAGAAGCTGCACTCTTTTCTTTCAAGTTTGCTGTTCACACCTCCCAGTAATAGCAAAACAGTGCAACACTTTGCAGTAGTTACAGGACAGTAAGGTCATGACAACTACTCAAAGACAGCTCAGTCATAATTCTTCCTTTGCTCCTTTTCTCTAATAGTAACTGAGTTTGAAAATGTTTAAGCACCTTTGAGAAAGGACACTCAAGTCATCAAATAAGAATAGGAGTCTTTGGTGGTGGAATATAATTAAAGAGGAAAAAATAGACAGTAAATTACTGTCTTTAGGAAGCTATTCAATGAGGCTTTTAGAGAATGACATTGTAAAGGAACTCAGCTATTGCTGTGAACATCAATCTCTGTGAAAGCCTTGTACAGGAATGCTAACATCCACCTGATGCCACCCTGCTGGTTAAACAAACAGAGAATGGGGAGGAAAAAAACCCACAAAATCTAATGATGCTTGTTCAACTTCCATTTCTTTCTCTGATTGACACTGAACTATTCTGTACAGCCTACTGGCCTTTTGCAGACAGGTTACAGCCATTCTCCCTGACTCCAGGTCAATGCATGTCAATCTAGCCAAATATCTCATCTGTGGAGAACAGTTATTAAGAGCTTCTAGGATAGGAACAGATAATTTCTGTTTCTGTTACTAAAAGTTGTGTTTGTTCCTAAGATTATTATGAAATGTTTTCATGTGTTTTAGTTGAGCACACACAAGTCACTCCCTGAAGCTGCTGGGTATTTTTTTCTACTGTGAATACATCTCCAAATAAGTTACAGTCCACTCATAGTATCTCCTCCACTACAGAGGCACTGTGGAAGACACAAAGTTTATTTTGCCAGGAGAGATCAATTCTTCTGTTCTTGTGGTTGTCTGGTGACATACTATATACAAAAGGTTCAGTCTGGTAAGTGAAAAAAAAAAGCCTTCTGATAGGAATAAATTGCAGATTTGTCACCTGGGAACTGGTGATAAGTGGACCTGCAACATTTCAGTGGTGATCTTGGCTGAAGCTGAATAAATTTATCTGACAGCAACACTTCTAGGAAATGGAGAGGTAGTGGCTTCTGGGCTTTTTCCCCCCATTTTTCAGTTGGCCATAAAGTTAAAAAAAAAAAAAAATCAAGACAAGCAATGCATAAGAATGAGCTTCCTTGCACAGATTTTTGTCAATGATAGTAAACAGAAAAAAAAATCCATATGAATGACTGTAATTTTTTATGTATTAAATTTTCAAACTATAGCTATGAGATGATTAGCTGAATTCCCATAATTCTTCGAGTCCAACAAAGCAAACAAACAAAAACACCTTCACACTATTCCAAAATCCTTGTTTGAAAAAGTATCAGAACCATACATCAGTGTTTTGTCTTTTATAACATTACGAGAAGCTGCTGCAAACAGTTCCATGTCCTTCCTCTGCAGGGGGCTCCACAACTGCACACAGGACTCCAGAGGCAGAATCCCCTCCCTTGCCCTGCTGCCCACACTGCTCTTGCTGCAGCCCAGCACACAGTTGCTGTCTGGGCTGCACTCANAGGTCATTAAATAAACAAAGGAAATTGCTTAGGTGTATTAATTTGTAATCAGAATTTAATTTTTACTACTAATATTCACGGTGTGAAGAGTGGTGAACCTTGTTAAGAAAAATAAATTAAAACCTTAGTGGAACATGTCACAACTGTTCCAGTCTTGTGTTTCTTTGGAAACACACCATTTTTATGTGTAAAAATTGAAATATACATAGATTATAAACTATAAAATAAGGATTATTCTGCTTTAAGTACTTTTTAGAATCTGCAACTCTGTTCCTCAAAATTAATGAGGTCATAATTCAAACATATTAATTACAAAATTCTGGTTCAATTAATACGTTAGCAAGATGTGTAATGGTGATTGTGCCATCAAAGTGCATTAGGTAAAACATAACTCTCATGGAAATAGGCATTAAGGTAACCAGTGCCCTTTCCTGTGTGAAATTATTGTTTGATTCATCACTAACTGTAAAGGAAAGATTTTAGCTGCCAGCTATACAGAATGGAATGTGAAGAATTTGAGATGTATCTGCAAATACCTAGCCTAAAATCTGCCCAGAAACTGAAGCAAGAGACCTCTAGTCAAGGTTCATGGGTTTCTTGGATGAATATGCAAACATGACAAGCCCTAAGAGAGGGGTGAATTTCCCCATAACTCACTGAGTGGGAAATATCAGTGTTTGAATGGCTGTGATTGCACTAAACTGCCCTGTGCTGGTTTGAGCTAATTGTAATATTTTAATAGAGAAAATTATATTATAGGCTGTGAAAAGGAAACAATGGTGATGTCTACTCCACTCATAGGCTTGCTGAGATGGATAAGAATGAGTACTCAAAACATAGATAAGCCACTCGGGCCTGTTGTCTCTTGGGCTGTTAGCAGCTTCTGGCTTCTCCTCTCTGCTGAGTAACCTCACTAACCACTTTCCTTCTAACCCCCTGGCTGATCCTCCAAAATTCACCTTGCATGTAAGGCAAACCTTGGGGTAAGGTATAGGGGTGGGAAGGTGGAAGGGTGGTTGGCAGCCCCTCCTGGGGTCTCTGATTTCTGGGAGGGGTGTTGTATTTCTGTATTACCTTTAACTTGCATATTTCTGCAAATATTCCTGTCCATAGTGTATATCTCTGCTTGTATATTGTGCTGAGCTGTAAATAGAGCTTCATCTCTTAACTTCCAGCTGGCTGAGTCCTAGTTTGGGTCATTTTACAAAGTGTAGGGGGTGGGTAATTCCCAAACCATCACATACCCTCAGAAGAGACTAGAGACTGTGCAGGGAATCATACAGCATGTAGGCTTTCAGTTCTGTAAGGCTTAGTATGAGACTGGGTTATGTCACGAGCAGAACTTTGTGGCTGTAATTAATTGTCAGGTGTTCACAGCATTACCATGTACTGTCATGCAGCTCCATTAAAGAAAAGCTTTAAAGCATCTGCAGATCTCTGAGAAGTGCACAGCACCTGCCCACACTTGTTCTTTTCAGAATGACACAAAACCTACAAGGAACTTATGAAAAGCTGTAAAAGGAATGTTTATGTGGATTGTATGTCACTGCAGAAATCTGTAACACTATCAGGGCACAGGATTTATTCTGTGCTCTTTTATGTCTTACCATTGTTTCATGTCTCAAGGTCTTGAAGAATAGAGCATGTACTGCTGTGCAAGGTTGGTGGCTGAAATCTATTACACCTGAGAGCTGAGAAAATGGTACAATCACCTTTACACATCTTGCTAACGTATTAATTGAACCAGAATTTTGTAATTAATATGTTTGAATTATGACCTCATTAATGACCCTACTGGAAGCTACAGATATTTGTGTGGTCTGTTCAGTCTCGATGCATCAATTGATCCATTGAATTATTGGAGACAAAACCAGATAATTATGTTAAATGTAACATAGAATCATAGAATGGTAGAGTTGGAAGGGACCTCAAAGATCATCTAGTTCCAAGCCCCTGCCATAGGCAGGGACACCTCCCACTAGTACAGGTCACTCAAGGCCTCCTCCAAACTGGCCTTCAACACCTCCAGGGAGGTTGTGGAGCACAGAACCACCCAAAGATCACATTGGATGCTTCTGTGCTCCACAACCTCCCTGGGCAACCTGTACCAGTGTCTCACCACCCTCACTGCAAACATCTTCCTCCTAACATCCAGTTTCAATCTCCCCTCTGCCACTTAAAACTCATTGCCCCTTGTCTTATCACTACAAGACCTTGTCAATAGTCCCTCTCCAGCCTTCCTGTAGGCCCCCTTCAGATACTGGAAGGCTTCTATAAGGTCTCCTGGAATCCTTCTCTTCTCCAGGCTGAAGAGCTAACATATATAGTAGTAAATGATAAGTTAAATAATAGTGTTATTAGTAATGACAAAGGAATAACAAAACAGTTAGAAACTCAGTAGGTAGCTTTAACTTTCAGTCATTCCAACCTAGCAGAAAACTTTCAAACTTGGACATCTAAATTCATAGCATGAAAAAAAAAGAGTTTAGCCCAAGAATGTAGAGATAGAAATCTCAAAATCCTAAATTCAGGTTTGTAAGGGAAAAATTGGGTAAGCCAAAAGAGACAGCACAGTGTTTTGGACACTATAGAGTTTTATGAAGAACTCTAAACTGTGCTGGTATTGCAGGAAATCAGGATTCTGAACAAAGACTTGAGCTGAATCAGAGTGGAAGGACCATCATGATCTATGTAGGCAAGAATGATAGATTGCTGTTAACTCCTGCTATGGATTCAGAGTACTTCAGTGATGTCATCTGGGTTATTTCAGCCTGGAGAAGAGAAGGCTTCCAGGAGACCTTAGAGTAGCCTTCCAGGACCTGAAGGGGGTTACAGGAAGACTGGGGAGGGGCTATAGACAAGGTCTTGCAATGACAGGACAAGGGGTAATGGGTTTGAAGTGGTAGAGGGGAGATTGAAACTGGATGTTAGGAGGAAGTTCTTTACAGTGAGGGTGGTGAGACACTGGCACAAGTTGCCCAGGGAGGTTGTGGCTGCTCCCTCCCTGGAAGTGTTCAAGACCAGGTTGGAGGAGGCCTTGAGTGACCTGTTCTAGTGGGAGGTGTCCCTGCCTATGGCGGAAGGTTGGAACTAGATTATCCTTGAAGTCCCTTCCAACCTTACCATTCTATGATTCTATGATATTTTGGCCCTGCATATGTGTTTCTGTGAACAGAACGTGGTCAATCAGATATAACTTTGGATCTGAAAAAGATTTAAAGTTGTAAGACATAAAATGAGTGTATAATGTCTCATTATTTAGATGACATTGAATTCTTCTGCTCTGGGAATTGGGAACATTTTAGGCACATTTCAAAACTGGTTGCCGTCATACAGTGATTACCCATATTCATGATTCCTGTAATAATACTAAACATCAACTCCATCCTTAAAATATGCAAAGTTAGAATTTCCCTGTAAAGTCCCAGGAGTATCAGTATAGGATTTAAACCAATTCCATATCATAGGCAGCAACTCCATACCATTCTAGTGACCTTCTTGAAGAAGAGAGTAAAAGGCTCCTGTGCCAGCCAGCCATGCAATAGCAGTGTCTGCCATTCCCATAGTGAGTAGAGATTTCTCTCCTTTCTGTCTCCTCTGCTCCACAACTGCCAGCTACATTTTCCTCTCAATTCATCTAATAAATTGACATAAGTGTTCATAATCTATACATACCTTAAAGTTTGCTACTCTTATTTGAGAATTTAAGAAGGACTTTGATTCTTGAAATTTGGCCTGCTTTCCCAATTATGTGCAGATGTTCTAGTAAGATCAGTTTTCCTTGCAGGCTTTGCCAGAACCAATCAGATAATCTGCTATATCAGTTACTCTAAGGGACTAACAAACAAGGATCAATGGCAGAATGGGAGAGAGGTGGCATGCTGCCAGGCAGAACAGATCTTCATCACATTTGATAGTGTAGAGAGGGAATTAATGGATGAAGGTCGCTTGAGAGGAAGAGTGGAATCAGTAGCCAACATTTGTAAATAATTTTTTATATAGCAGACTTAAGAAATTAGTCTGTTAGGGCTGTAAAGCAGACTGCTGCTATAGGACTTGGATCTTACTAGTTGCAGGTTTGGAAAAAAGCCCAGAGATAAGATTCAAAAAAACAACAGAATTCCATATTCTGTAAAGAAGCTTCCTTGTCAGGCTAGATGGATTATTAATTTTTAAAACCAAAACTTTTCTAGGAAGGCACTGGCACAGGTTGCCCAGGGAGGTTGTGGCTGCTCCCTCCCTGGAGGCGTTCAAGGCCAGGTTGGAGGAGGCCTTGAGTGACCTGTACTAGTGGGAGGTGTCCCTGCCTGTGGTAGGGGGTTTGAACTAGATGATCTTTGAGGTCCCTTCCAACCTTACCATTCTATGATTCTATGAAGAATCCCTGACTATATATTTGCTGTTTCTGGATTTCATCTGTTCCTCATTCATGCAAATAAGTTGGAGGGGCTCTGCTTTTTGTGCATATCTGGTACTAATACATACTCCAAAAAAGTAAAATTCCAAACCCATGTGAGTGAAATAGGATCTCAGATTGCTCTGTCTCTCATTTCCTCAGAATAGAGAGAGTATTTCAAATGGAAATTAATTTCTGCAAAGTACTTATACACTGTAGAAGATAAATATTCTTGTCTGCTGAATGCATTTAGTAATCATTCAGAACAAAGAAGTTATATCAGAATAATATAATTCAGAATAAAGATATTATATCTGGATGTTAAGAGGAAGTTCTCTGGATGTTAGGAGGAAGCTCTTTGCAGTGAGGGTGGTGAGACACTGGCACAGGTTGCCCAGGGAGGCTGTGGCTGCTCCCTCCCTGGAGGTGTTCAAGGCCAGGTTGGAGGAGGTCTTGAGCAACCTGTGCTAGTGGGAGGTGTCCCTGCCTATGGCAGGGAGTTGGAACTAGATGATCCTTGAGGTCCCTTCCAATCCTACCATTCTATGATTCTATGAACTTTATGGGTGGAATATGTCAGGTTTTGCATGCTGGACTTTTTTGTTTTGATTGCTACTATGCCTAATTTTAGAAAAATCTAAAGGATGATTTTTAAAATTTTGTTAGGATTCTATGGAATCACAGAATTTCATCATCAAATCCATCTAGTATCTGCTTCTAGCATGTCTGGTACTAAACCATGTCCCTTGGCACCACATCTATGCATCTTTTAAACACCTCTAGGGATCAGAATTCAACCACCTCCCTGGAGACCTTGTTCCAGTGTTTAAGAACCCTTTCAGTGAAGCAGTTTCTTCTCATATCCAATCTAAAAGTCCCCTGGTACAATATGAGGCCATTTTCTCTTCTCTTACTACTTGCTACTCAGGAGAAGAGATTGACACTGACCTCACTACAACCTCCTCTCAAGTGGTTGAAGGGAGTGATATGGTCTCCCTTCAGCCTCCTTTTCTAGAGGCTGAACCACCCCAGTGCTCTCAGCTGCTTCTCAGAAGATTCTTACTGCCACTAAAGAAATTACAAACTACAAATTCTTTCAGTCTGTTTACTCCATTTCAAAAGAAAAACTCAGATATTGAACTCACCATAGGGCCCTTTTAGCTACACATCCCACTGATCTCAATACTTAAATAGCTATTAAAGACTACAAAGAGTTTGTCATCAGTGACAACTACAAAGATTTTTGTCTCTGGATTATATTCTACATTAATTGTGAAGTTTCATCTGGGCTTTCTACAGACATGGGGACAGAAGGATATAATCTGTGTTGTGCAGATTTCCTATGATCTATTTAATACAGACAGAAAATGTGATACTGCTAGTATTTATATATAAAATAATCTTTCATACATTTTGTAAGCTTTTAGCTTCTTACTTGTACTGTAAAATCCTTCTATCCATTATGTATGTGAGAAAAACACATTGCTGAAAGCTTAGGAACTTGAAACAGATACACAATAGCTTGTCCAATGAAAGTTGTGTGCACTTTAGCAATAAAATTTTGCCATAGTCAGTAGATAGCATACTGCATTTGCTGGCTTTTATACTCCTAAATATATTTGATTACCTCTGGCAGACAGATATATCACTATGCTAAAAACCCCATCAATCAAAACCCTTCATTTCTCTATCTCTGTCACTTATAGAATCATAGAATCATAGAGTGATAAGGTGGGAAGGGACCTCAAGGATCATCTAGTTCCAACCCCCTGCCATAGGCAGGGACACCTCCCACTAGAACAGGTCACTCAAGGCCTCTTCCAGCCNGAGCATTTAAGAGAGAATACAGATTCAAAGGAACAGAGCTGGGTTTGTTCCCAGAGATCAGTTATCAGGAAGCCAAAGAGGAAAAAGGAAAAACAAAGGCATAGTTCACTGTGATAGTTCACAGTGTGTAGTTCACTTTTTCACTGTGATAAATACCAAGTAGCACTGCTAACATTCCCTTTCAAAATCTTTCTATTTCTTCTAGAGTTAAATGGCAAACTTGGAGGGAGAAATCCTACATGTCTGGTTGTCTTGTTTTCAGATTCCCTTGGAATTTTGACCCATATTTTAGAAACTTATTAACACAGTTGCACTGTGAGCATGATGATGAACCACCCATGACATCTTTATGAACACTACCAACAGGAAGAAGATGTTACCTTAAAAGAAAAGGTATCAGGGAACAAAATCCTTCAGTTTCAGAAAGTGTTACTGCATTGCTGATGTAATCAACAGTCTTCATTTCAATACATTTGGTCTTGGGGTCCATATGGTAATCAAATTCAGGAGCAGAAGACTTGCTTATGACATTTTCAGATTAACATCAGAGAATGTTTAGAATGTCTGGACTCATATAATGTGAAACCATTATGCAACTAACAGATTGTAGTTCTACATCACTGAGGTATAAAAAAGATGGAAATTGTATTTAAAAATATGGACATCGTTGCACATTTTAGTCGTATGGAGAAGTGCTGCTTCATGGTTAAGAAATTTCATTAAACGTTGGGGGGTGTCTTGATGCACTTTACCTGTCCAAACTGTCTCAAGAGAACATAAATTTGGATCATGGGATTGGTTTAGAAGATCTGGACTTAGCTCTAAAGGAAATTGCTTTAGACAATTTAAATCAGCTGAGAGCATGAACCATGGGGATAGTAGTAGTATCATTCCAAACCAAAGTGCACATCAGAAGCAGACTAAGCACAATGTCAGAATATTCACAATTGTGATTTTCAACACATGATGTGATTTAGTGAAGAATACTTTGGAAGAAACCTGTAGGAGTACTGAGAAATACTACACTGAGACAGAGTTGCAAGACAGCATTTGTCCTCACCTCCCCTTTCCTGTTGCAATTTAAGTAGGGTGATCTTCATTCCAAGTGTAAATAACTATGCCTCACTTCTCAGAAATTACAGGACCAAATTGTCTCAGGAGAAGCAACACAATATTGCATATGGAAAGAAACTGGGCAGTAGGACAAGGGAGGGGATTCTGCCCCTTTGCTNTCAGACTCAACCACTCCTGTTACAAGCAGTTTTGTGAGAACAGTAACTGACACCAGCAGTTCACAGCCCTGAAATGTATTTATCCCCAGACCGTGTAACTGCTTTTCAAAGAGATATACCAAAGGAGGTCTACAGTTAGTACACAAAGGTCTTCTGTATTCTAAATTATGTTGGCAGTTCTTCTGTTACTCACATGGGACCCATGAGGCACTTCAAGGTCTTGCTATAGCCAAGGTCTGCTATGGTCCCCTTGAATTTGGGACCTCAAAGATCATCTAGTTCCAACCCCCTGCCATAGGCAGGGACACCTCCCACTAGTACAGGTCACTCAAGGCCTCCTCCAACCTGGCCTTGAACACCTCCAGGGAGGGTGTGGAGCACAGAAGCACAGAATGGGATCTTTGATCACGTTGGGGGGTTCTGTGCTCCACAACCTCCCTGGGCAACCTGGGCCAGTGCCTCACCACCCTCACTGCAAACAACTTCCGCCTAACATTCAGTTTCAATCTTCTCTTCTCCAGGCTGCAGAGCACCAAATCTTGTAGCCTGTCCTCGTAGCAGAGCTGTTCCAGCCCTCTGAGCATCTGATCAAATCCATGATCTGAGAGATGATTTTCATCCAAAAGAAGCTATTGATGAAGTCTGACTCTCTAGGGTGATAACAGAGCAGTAGATTGCCTGATAACATTTTTAAATCATCTGACCATTTTAATGTGACACAATTATTTAAAAGAAAAATATTTTCAATTTAATTCCAAAAAGAGAAGAACTAAAACAAAAGTATCTCAGAAGTGCTTTCTGAGTTACAAAATATTTTGATTTAGGAAAGGAACCAGGAAGTACTTGTAAGAAGATTTAGAGAACTTATTATTCAGACCCAGTCCCAGAAAACTTCAATATACTGAAGGAAGAGAATCTGAGGAAATCATGTAAGTGTTTATTATTTCATTCAAGTGTTTTTTTTAATGTTTCCAGCTTAAATGAGAAGAGAATACCTTCATGAACACTCATAGAGTTCAGGAAGACACAAAATGTGATCTCAAATTACCTTCCAAGGTGATTCATTATAAAAAGATTAATAGTACCTAACAGGCCAAACATGTCCACTGCTGCAACCTATCCAAAACAATTTCAGAGGGAACATGGGGAAACGTCTGTGTTTGTTTTCTGCAGCAGTACCCAATAAAAACCTTTCTTCCAGTGTAATAGAGATTACCAAGGCAGCTGAAATTCTGTTGAAATGAATAGAGTCTACCACAAGATGAAAAGCTCTCTGGTGAGTAAAATACTTAAAGAAGTCTGTGAACTGTTGCAAGAGCTGTTACTTCTGACAAGCAGACTGTCACACCTAGTCATGAACAGAGGAAAAATACAGAAAAGGAAGAACAAGAAAGGAAACCAGTGTGGAAGAGCTGCATCTCTGTGTAATAGATTGGTGCCTGCCTCACCTCTTTTCTCTATGGACAGAAGCCCAGACAACTTACACAGAAAAAAATCATAGAATCATAGAATGGTAAGGTGGGAAGTCACCTCAAGGATCATCTAGTTCTAACCTCCTGCCATAGGCAGGGACACCTCCCACTAGTACAGGTCACTCAAGGCTTCGTCCAACCTGGTCTTGAACACCTCCAGGGAGGGAGCAGCCACAACCTGTATACTGGAAGGCTACTCTAAGGTCTCCTGGAAGCCTTCTCTTCTCCAGCCTGAAGAGCTCCAAGTCTTATTTATGGTTCTGCATAAGTATCAAGTATTCAGACTTTACATGTCTTGGTGTGAAGGAGGATGCAAACTCCCACATACATATAAGTCTGGAGCTATGTATTCTCCATGTTCACTATCATTACCATGAGTGAATAGCTAAGGATAATATGCATATAACATGGCATAAAACTGATGAAAAGCATAATCAATTGTGCTCGTTTGAGGCTAATTGAAATATTTTAATAGAGAAAATTATACTACAGGTTGTGAAGAGGAAGCAATGGTGATGTCTACTTCACTCATAGGCTTGCTGAGATTTTTAAGAATAAGAACTCAAAACATAGATAAGACAGTGTCTCAGGCTGGCAGTCAGTCTCTNGTTAACTGAGTATTACTTCTGGTGGCCCATCTCTCCTTCTCAGCAACTGTATTACTCATGATATTGTTTAATAGAAAATTACAATAGAGGTCCACTTGAATGTGCCTCACAGCCACAGCACATGTAGACTAGATATAAATACTCCTTTCCTCTTCAACTGCATTCATCTTGGGTTTGGTTTTGTTTTGTTGGGTTTTGGTTTTGTTTTTTTTTTTAAGGAGTGAGTCATTTGAGAAAAGGAAAACCCAAAAATACAATAAAATGTATTGCTCTGGTTTATTTATTCATCTTGTCTACAGTTTTATTGGCTTGTGTGAAGTTGTGGCTAGTTCTATAGCTTACTGTGCTTCACAACAGGTCCAGTGGTATTGCAATGAAATAGACAAACCACTGTCTAAAACTCCTGATTGTGGCTGGATTTCTTGGATATCAATGATGGAAATGACAGATGTGTTTGGAAACATATGTTCAGAAGGGTATCAACCAAGCACATTTCTGCTCTTAGATCAGCACGAAAGGGACAAGAGGAGGAGCTGACACAGTCATGTTTAAAAGTGTGATTTGATTGTACACATATTGTTTTCTCTTCTTACCAAGGGGTGTATGAGAGGATCAGAATAGGAATCCAAATACAACTTTGTTCCCTCCTAACCACAACTCAATCATCTAATCATGACCTGAGTGATGCTGGGTAGGTGTGAGACTCTGGATCTTTTGGCATGAAGTTAGAATTTGATCTTAAACTCAATTGCTTTGAGTTCACACTTGGAAATGCTGGGGGGGGGGGGGGGNCGTGGGGGGGTGGGGGGGGGGGGGGGGGGTGCATATTTGTTTGAAGTTTTTTTAGTTTTGGTTTGGTTTTGTCTGTTTGTCTGGGTTTTGGGTTTGGTTTTTTTTTTTTCAGTAAAAAACTTTAGCCATTAAAATGAAAAACAGTTCTCCCTTTGATTTGATTTATTCTCTCTCTCTGTCTCCATTCAGGATAGAGGAGGAGTAGAGAGACACTGGCACACACGATATGGAGGATGAAAGCAATTATGATGCATGATGTAGGAGGAAGAATATTATGGGGAAATTATTTATAACAGCTCACTGATAATTACATTGTATAGATGATAAAATAATCACTGAAAATATGTATGTAAATTGCTTAATTTCACTATTGGAATGTTCCTCAATTCTCTGTACTGTGAAACTTCTGTGAAATTTTGTGAATTAAGGACAATGATAAAAGTAAAAGTC
Source organism: Ramphastos sulfuratus (assembly GCA_013399055.1). NCBI lineage: Eukaryota > Metazoa > Chordata > Aves > Piciformes > Ramphastidae > Ramphastos > Ramphastos sulfuratus. Next base: position 12,935 of record WBNM01025196.1, read on the forward strand.
AGTTTATTTTATTTTAAGTGATTCATGATGCATGGCAAATGTATATGTGATCAGTTTGTGAATGTGCAACTCTTTTGCAAAATATATGTGTGATGAACAGTATAGTCTGGAGTGATAGAGATTAGATAGATTTATGCAATTATTTAGCAAGCTAAATAATTGCATCTGGATATTATTTTTGTGTGTTTCTATTAAAGTTTTGTATAAATGGAAAGACAAATAAGCTATTCATGTACTTGCTGTCTATGGCCTGAAAAATGTAATTTCACAATGTTTTGTACACACACACACACTATTATTTTCTGCTGTATGCTTAGATAAGCATAACTAAGTTTAGCTAAGTTCCAGTAAAGCCATTTATTTAATCTACTGTTTAAGATAAATTTGGAGAACAGAATTTTACCTTTTCTGTATTTGTTGTATTTTTAAAATCAATATTGGTTCAGCTATTTCACAGGAATCATGTCACTTTCAGAAAATCTTTTGGAGTACCTGGAAAAAATGAAAGAGAGGGATGAAATATCTAATTGTCCATTACATTCTGGGCTTCAGAAATAATGGTTATAAGGGATGTCCAGGTAGAAACCTTTTGAACTCTGAGTCTAATTCAGTTACACTGATAAATATCAGGAGCAATCCTCTCTAAATCAAAGAGCAGTGTGGGCAGCAGGGCAAGGGAGGGGATTCTCCCCCTTTACTCTGCTCTCCTCAGACCCCACCTAGAATCCTGTGTGTAGTTCTGGAGCCCTCAGCACAGGAAGGACATGGAAC
>WBNM01025202.1:0-13470 GCA_013399055.1 Ramphastos sulfuratus
TGGTTTGGAGTGCAAGAGGGAGATTTAGGTGAGACAGGAGGAGGGATTTTTGTATGCTGAGGGTGGTGAGAGCCTGTCTCAGGTTGCCCAGAGAGGTGGTAGCTGCCCCATCCCTGAAACCATTACAGGTCAGGTGGTTTGTGGCTCTGAGCAACCTGCTGTAGTTGGGGACGTCCCAGCTGAGTGCAGAGGGGTTGGACTAGATGATTTTCAAAGCTTCTTCCCATCCCAGCCCCAGGCTGTGATTCTACACATGGGAGACCTGTACCAACTAAATCTCCCTCTTCATATCCACTGCTGTGCCTTGACAGCTGCTTACCTACAGGAGAGCTATAGAGCAGCTGCTGCTTTGAGAGGACCAGAAATGAGAAAGCTCATTTTTTTTTGCATTTGAATAACCAGATGCAAGAGATTCTGCTGTGATTCAGCCATATATAAATGCATCATTTTGCAGTGCTTCTCTTTTGTTCTGACTTTGTTCTCCCCAGCTGCGCTTCCAGAGGCGCTCGCTGCTTCTGGCGTTGTTCCATTATGCTCAGGAGTTGCAGATGAGTTCTATCATCTCCCTTTTCTATCAGGGGAAACTCATCTTCGTTTTATTTCATATTGGGCCTAAGAATATTTCTGTTGTTTCTTCCCCTTTTCTTGGACTCCAAATTGATGGAAAAAGTGCTGACACCCTCCAAAAGGAATCTCTGCTGCGTCCAGATGCTGATCTGGTCCACATGGAACAGTTTCGGTTTTGTCTTTGCTTTCTTGCTTCCTGCTTCATAGAATCATAGAACCATAGAATGGTAAGTTTGGAAGGGACCTCAAGGATCATCTAGTTCCAACCCCCTGCCATAGGCAGGGACACCTCCCACTAGCACAGGTCACTCAAGGTCTCGTCCAGCCTGGCCTTGAACACCTCCAGGGAGGGAGCAACCACAACCTCCCTGGGCAACCTGTGCCAGTGCCTCACCACCCTCACTGCAAACAACTTCCTCCTAACACTCAGTTTAAATCTCCTCTCTACCAGTTTAAACCCATTGCCCCTTGTCCTGTTATTGCAAGACCTTGTCAATAGTCCCTCCCCAGCCTTCCTGTAGCCCCCTTCAGATCCTGGAAGGCTATTATAAGGCCTCCTGGAAGCCTTCTCTTCTCCAGGCTGCAGAGCCCCAACTCTCTCAGCCTGTCCTCACAGCAGAGCTGCTGCAGCCCTCTGAGCATCTTGGTGGCCTCCTCTGGACTGGCTCCAACAGTTCCATGTCCTTCCTGTGCTGGGGNCTTCCCTTGTCCACTGTCGCTGTGACTTCATCATAAAAAGCCACTAAATTTGTCAGGCAGGATCTGCCCTTGGTGAAGCCATTGCTGCTTACCACCAATCACCTCTGCTTTGTTTTCCATTTGCCTTAGCAGAGCTTTCAGCAGGATCTGCTCCATGATCTTGCCAGCATCACTCTAGGTATGCTCTGTCTATAAAAATAGTGGGGAGACTGTTGCCTGGGTTCAGGAGCTGACTAAACAAAATGGAAAGGGTCAGAGTGGGCTGTTTAGATGTTGGGAGATATGAATAGAGCACAACAAAGGATGTAAACACTGTTAGAAATTAGAATCATTGAGTTCCTAGAGTGGTTTGGGTTGGAAGGGACCTTTCAGGCTTATCTCATCCACCCCCACTGCAGTCAGCAGGGACATCTGCACCTAGATCAGGTTGCTCAGAGCTCCCCTCCAGCCTGACCTGAAGTGCTTCCAGGGATGGAGCTATGGTCTTCAAGTTAGTAATTTACACTAGGAAACAGCTTTTTTTGCTTCTTTAATGCTGATTTATTGCAAGCTGATGGCCCACCCAGCAGCTGGGAGTTACTCAGTGAGTCTTGCTGCAATTCCATGGTTGCCTAACCTCAATTTAACTCTTGACAGCGCAACCCTTGCCTCCCTTTTATGGCTTCTGTTCCCCCTTTTTGCTCTTCAGGTCTGCAGCCTGTTAGACTTGGGCCAGTTGGTTTCAAACATGCTTTGTGTGGCAGAAAGCTCCTGGGCCAAAAAAGCTCACTTGATGTGCTGAACTTGGGGTAAGATGGGCACAGGGTCAGTGCCAAGGAGAGCACAAGGTTCTTCTGGCTCCTGTGTGTTTGGTCAGTGCTGTGAGGAGTCTAAAGAACAGGTCTCTTGAGGAGCAGCTGAGGGAACTGGGCTTGATTAGTCTGGAGAAGAGGAGGCTGAGGGAAGACCTCATTGCTCTCTACAGCTCCCTGAAAGGAGGTTGGAATGAAGTGGGGGTTGGACTCTTCTCCCTAGTATCAGGAGCCAGAGGAAATAAACTGAAATTGTGCTGGGGAGGCTTAGGTTGAGCATTAAGAACAAGTTCTTTGCTGCAAGATTGGTCAGGCACTGAAACAGGCTGCACAAGGGGGGGAGGGAGTCACCATCCCTGGAGGTGTTCAAGAAATATGTGGCCATGGCACTTGGGCACATGGTTTAATGGCCACGGTGGCGTTGGGGTGATGGTTGGACTGGGTCATCTTTCCAACCAAAACAAGTCTGTGGTTCTGTGATTTATGACACCTGAACTTCTCTTCACAATCCCTTTTGATGGAAATGGTGGTTAGGGAAGGGAGCAGACAGCCCATTTCAGTTTGGATCACTCTTATTTGGCAATGCTTTGTTGTGTACAAAGGGAGCCTAATTGCACGTACAGCTGCTGAGTGTACAACCAGGCCTTTGTCCTCTGACTAATCCCCCTCCAGCAACTGAACAGCAAGAATTAAAGCAGCATGATGCTAGATTAAATGTTAAAATCCTCACTGGCCTTGGCTCAGTGACCTGATGGTGTTTGGTAGGCAGGTGGTCAGTGTCAGCCTCCCTGAATGGCTTAGTCCTTGTGATGAGTTAGCATCTTAAGGGGGCTACGAGAAAGCTGAGGAGGGACTTTGTAGGCTGTCAGGTAGTGATAGGACTGGGGGGAATTGAATGAAGCTAGAAATGGGGAGATTCAGACTGGATGTTAGGAAGAAGCTCTTCAGCATGAGAATGGTGAGAGCCTGGAAGGGGTTGCCCAGGGAAGTGGTGGAAGCCTCATCTCTGGAGATGTTTAAGGCCAGGCTGGATGAGGCTGTGGCCAGCCTGATCTAGTGTGAGGTGTCCCTGCCCATGGGAGGGGGCTTGAAACTGGATGATCCTTGTGGTCTCTTCCAACCTTGACTGATTCTATGATACTAGGACACCAAAATACTCTTCTCTTTTTATTGAGACATCATAGTCCAACAACTCACCAGTTTCAACAGCCAAGGCACTGTAGCTGAGCAGCACTGGTGAATACCACACGTTGTGAAGAGTGCTTAAAAAGGTCTTCTTGAGAAACACATCTGACACATCTCCCATTCTGGAAGTCAACCTAAACTTCTTCTTGGCTATAAAGCACAAAAACCAGCTCTGCCTCATCAGCCCTTGCTTATTCAGGCTTGACAGACAACACAAAGACCAGCATCCCAGTGAGCCTGTGATGAGCTGGTTCTTGTTCTTCCTCAGTTACCTTTATCTGAGTTGCCACTTCTCCTCTCAGAGTTTTAGAATCATAGAATGATTTGAGTTGGAAGGGATCTTAAAGATCATCCAGTTCCAACCCCCTGCCATGGACAGGGACTCTTTCCACTAGCCCAAGGGGCTCAAGATCTCATCCAGCCTGGCCTTGAATGCCTTCAGGGAGAGGACATCCACAGCCTCCCTGGGCAACCTGTGCCAGTGTCTCACCACCCTCACTGGAAAGAACTTCTTCCTCATCTCCAGTCTAAATCTCCCCTCTTCTGTCTTCAGACCATTCCTCTTCATCCTGTCACTACAAGCCCTAGTAAAAAGTCCCTCCCCAGCCTTCCTGTAGATCCCCTTCAGATACTGAAATGTAGCTCCAAAGTCTGCCCAGAGCCTTCTCTTCTCCAGGCTGAACAACCCCAATTCTCTCAGCCTGTCTTCCCAGGGGAGGTTCTCCAGCCCTCTGATCAACTTTGTGCCCCTCTCCAGCAGGTCCATGTCTCTCCTGTGTTGAGGGCCCCAGAGCTGGATGCATACTGCAGGTGAGGTCTCACCAGAGTAAAGCAGGGGGGCAGGATCCTCTTCTCCAGCTCTGGGCCACACTGCTTTGGATGCAGCCCAGGCTGCCACTGCCCCCCTGGGCTGCAAGTGCCCATTGCTGGCTCCTGTCCAGCTTCTCCAGTGGTGGAGCCTGGGTGGGGATGTCCCTGCCGACTGCAGGGGGGCTGGACTAGATGACCTTTAGAGGTCCCTTCTGGCCTGGACCATTCTATGATTCTCACCCACCAGCACCCCCAAGTCCTTCTCTGCAGGGCTGCTCTCACTCTCATCACCCCCCAGGCTGCACTGATGTACAGGGTTGCCCTGTCCTAGATGTAGGACCTGGCGCTTTGCCTTTTTGAACCTCACGAGACGATGGACTGGTTCTTGTTCTTGCTGAGCTGCCACTTCTCCTCTCAAGAGTTCTGTGGCTTTTCACACTGATTTTCCCCCAAACCTTTGAGTTACTGAGTTGTTATTAACTGGTGCCCTCATTTCCCCACTCTGCTGTCCACTCAGTGTTGCCCTTTTGTTTGAGTTAACCAACCTGTGTGCATGCAGGACTGAAGGCAACCACCGTGCTCGACAACAACCTCTAACAATATCATCAGGTCAGAATCCCAAGCCTGTGCCTCACCAAACTGTTTCTTTGGGCATGGCCACACAGCCCATCCATAAATCCACAGCCTCAGCCCTGCAGGCTTTTTCTCTGGTGCAATTTGCATCGGTCTGTGTCTAGCATTTTTATCACCTACGTGTCTAAGGCAGGACATACCTGCTGAGTATTTATTGATCTATTACCTAAGCATGTGAGGAATGCAAACCAGCTACCCAGGACCTGATCAGAGTGGCAGTGAAAGAGCAGAGTTTATTCCAAGGCAGACTGCTGGAGGGGTGAAGTTCATAGGTGAGTTTTCTGACAGCAGAGAACAGTACCCACCTTGTCTGGTCCTGCTCTGTCTGCCCAGGCATTTATACAGCTGCAAACTAGAGCTGAGCTGAGGAAGGTGGCTGGCAAGCAATCCCTGCTGGGTTTATTTTAACCTGCAGCAATTCCTTAGGTTGGTTCATGGTGTGGTCACACACACATCTTCTGGAGGCATTGCTGGGGGGCATGTTGGATGTAGGAAGGAGCAGCTGGGCACTGGCAGGTGGCTGCTGTGTAAATAATTGAAGTGCTGCTGCTGGGTGGCTGAGCTGCTGGCTCAGGAGGTTGGCTGGCCTTGCACATGGCTGCAGTCAGATCCCTCCTCTGTTCTGCTCTGGTGAAGCCACAGCTGGAATATTTGGTCCAGTTCTGGGCTCCTCAGTTTCAGAGAGACAGGGAACTATGGAGAGTGCACTGGGGGCTATGAAGATACTGAGGGGATTGGAGCATCTCTGTGAGGAGGAAAGGCTGAGAACCCTGGGGCTGAGGGGCCTGAAAGCATCTCTGTGAGGAGGAAAGGCTGAGAGCCTTGGGGCTGAGGGGCCTGAAAGCATCTCTGTGAGGAGCAAAGGCTGAGAGCCCTGGGGCTGAGGGGCCTGAAAGCATCTCTGTGAGGAGCAAAGGCTGAGAGCCCTGGGGCTGAGGGGCCTGAAGCATCTCTGTGAGGAGCAAAGGCTGAGAGCCCTGAGGCTGTGGAGCCTGAAGCATCTCTGTGAGGAGGAAAGGCTGAGAGCCCTGAGGCTGTGGAGCCTGCAGAAGAGCAGCCCCAGAGGGGATCTGCTCAATGCTCAGCAAGAGCTAAAGGAGCTGTGGGGGGCCAGAGGCTGGGGCCAGACTCTTGTCAGTGGTGCGCAGGGACAGGCCAAGGGGCAGTGGGCACAAACTGGAAGCCAGCAGGTTCCATACAAAGATGAGGAGAAACTTGTTTGGTGTGAGAGTACTGGAGGCCTGGAGCAGAGGATGTCTAAGAGATTTTTATACTGGAGACAGGACAAAACCAAGCCCTTGTCAGCACCAGAAAGGGAGAAAATGTCGCAGTTGTAGAAGAGAGACAGCGCAGAGTGTTGCTTTCTAAGCAGCTGTGACAGTTATCGTGACAGCTAAAGCCTTCAAACTTCTGCTCAGTGTTTTTAGAAGCAAAACACCACACTTGGAAGTAGAGAACCCTGCCAACAGCCCTGCTTTTGTCAGGAGAGGGATTATGAAACATAAGCACTGGGATGCTGGTCTTTATGTTGTCTGTCGAGCCTGAATAAGCAAAGGCTGATGAGGCAGAGCTGGTTTTTGTGCTTTATAGCCAAGAAGAAGTTTAGGTTGACTTCCAGAATGGGAGATGTGTCAGATGTGTTTCTCAAGAAGACCTTTTTAAGCACTCTTCACAACGTGTGGTATTCACCAGTGCTGCTCAGCTACAGTGCCTTGGCTGTTGAAACTGGTGAGTTGTTGGACCTGTGGTGTCTCAGTGAAGTGAGAAGAGTATTTTGGTGTCAGAGAATCAGTCAGGGTTGGAAGGGACCACAAGGATCATCCAGTTCCAACCTCCCTGCCATGGGCAGGGACACCTCACACTAGATCAGACTGGCCAGAGCCTCATCTAGCCTGGCCTTAAACACCTCCAGATAAACACTATTTATTCACCCTTTGTGGGGAGCTGTGCACCTGTTTTAGGACATAATGTGTGCAAATATTGGATAGCTTGCAGGTAGGGTTTTGTGTGGGTTATAGAGTCATAGAATGGTAAGGTTGGAAGGGACCTCAAGAATCATCTAGTTCCAACCCCCTGCCATAGGCAGGGACACCTCCCACTAGTACAGGTCACTCAAGGCCTCGTCCAACCTGGCCTTGAACATCTCCAGGGAGGGAGCAGCCACAACCTTTCTCTTCCATCCCTGACTGCTGCTCCTTCCTCTCTCCCCTTTCTCTTCCATCCCTGACTGCTGCTCCTTCCTCTCTCCTCTTTCTCTTCCATCCCTGACTGCTGCTCCTTCCTCTCTCCTCTTTCTCTTCCATCCCTGACTGCTGCTCCTTCCTTCCACCTCTTCCTTATAGGGGAGGGCTTAAAACAGTTGAACCTGAAAATAGTAACTGACAGTCTGGAGAAGGGCAACAAGGCTGATGAAGGGTCTGGATAACAAATCTTCTGAGGGAACTGGAGAAAAGGAGGCTGAAGGGAGACCTCCTTGCTCCTAACAAGGAGCCAGCTGGGGGTTAACCTCTTCTGCCAAGGAGCAAGTGATAGGATAAGAGGATATGGCTGCAAGTTTTGCTAGGGAAGCTTTAGGTTGGACACAAGGAGTAATTTCTTCCCTGAAAGGGTTCTCAAACACTGCAACAAGCTGCCCAGGGAAGCAGTGGGGTCCCCATCCCTGGAGGGATTGAAAACCTGTGTAGAGGTGGTGCTGAGTGACATGGTTTGGTAGCGACCTGGCAGTGTTCAGCTGATGGTTAGACTTGATCATCTTCCAACCAAAATGGTTCTATGATGCCATGACTGGAGTGGGGAGAGCAGGAAGACCATGGGGAAAAGATGCATGACATGAAAAAAGCACAGGGAGCTAAAGGCCTCAGTCAAGCAAGCAGAGCAAGGAAGCTTCTGGGCATTGAGGAGGGACAGACTCAAAATCCTTATGGGTTATTCAGACCACTTGTTGTGGAGAGGTTGGTGCTGGTCTCTTCTCTCAGGTAATTAGTGAAAGAACAAGAGGGAATGGCCTCAAGCTGCCACTGGGGAGGTTTAGACTGAATATTAGGAATTTATATTTTTTTGGGGCCAGCGAGAGTGGTCAGGCTTTGGAATGGGCTGCCCAGGGAGGCGATGGAGTCACTGACCCTGGATGTGGTCGTTTGGCTGTGGTGCTTGGGGGATATGGTTTGGGCTGTACCTTGTAGAAAAGGAATATGGGTTGGACTTGGTGGTCCTGAGGGGCTTTTCCCACCTGAATGCTTCTGTGTGACCTCCTTCACCAGGCTTGCCAGCTGTGGGGGCTCTGCATTAGTTCAGGCTGCAGCCCTTCCTCTTGGAGCAGAGCAAATGATTGTAGCAATTGGCAGGAGCATTTACTGAGGCATACTGTGTCTATTACCCCTTGAAAGCCACTCAGAAGAGAACCATTCCAAATGTTTTTTTTGGTTCAAGGCAGCTTTCTGAGCCCTGGAGGTATTTGTGATCCATAGCAGGAGAACTTTCACGTGGATGGGATTCTTAAGCTATATTTATAATTAAATTAGGATTATTTTTTCTTTTTTTTTCACTCCACCCCAGTTTTCCCCACCCTACCCTTCCAAACCTTTGAAGAGAGGCCAGCAGTTTGGCATGTCTGTCATAGCTCTCTTGCTTCTGGAGAGCTTCCAGTGGTGGAGATTTCTAGCAGCTTAGAGACTTTTATCAAACAGGCAGTGTGAGATGATGCCACCAGCAGAGCTCCACCCCTGCTCCTCTCTCTCACAAGAATAAAGCAGAGAGACAAACTCACACTTTCCAAGCTGGAAGGTGGAACCAAAATGTGCTTAGAACCAAAATTTGCCTTCCTGAGATGTGTGTGAGTGGCCTGCTCTGAGCTACAGCAGAGACACTTCTGGTCAGGGCTGGGACTTCCCAGCTCAGGCTCTGCTCAGGGAGACTCTTGCCGAAGTTCAGGGCAGGTTGGCACAGCCAGGGGCTGCTTCTAGCAGGCAGAGGCTGATGAGCAAAGCTCCTGCCAAAGGCTGGCTGCAGAAAGGCTCTGCCTGAGAATTGCTCCTCTGCATGCCAAGGGCACTGCCACAGCTTGTGTCACATCTTGGGGGGCAGCAAGGCAAAGCTGGCACCTCTAGTGAAGAGCAGCCAGGACAGGTGAGCCTCAAGTGCCCAACAGTGGATTGCAGCCCATGGATGGCATCTTCAGTGTCAAGCTGAGGGATCCCCAGGGCCAAGCCTCTTCTTGCCTGGCTGGTGTGCCAGCAGGACTCTGTCCCTTCTGCCTTCCATCCCCATCCCTGTGTTCCTTAATCCACTTCCAGAATCCAGCTCTTGAATCTGGTTCCCATCTGCTGCTGAGTCCAGGCTGGGATTTTCCCAGTGTTTGCCCCCAGCATCAGTGGAGCCAACGGTGCCATCATTGCCCTCAGGGGTTGGGTTCCATGCCAGTCTCTTCTCCATGGAATTGTTCTTCCCATCCCAGCTGGTTGAGGTTTTTTCCCACCCCTATAATCTGTGTCTGTTCTTCCCTTTGGAAAGGGAGAGGGCTTCATGGAGAGCCTCTGGCACTTGTCTAGTGGGCAGCCCAGCCCTGCCCCTTGACAGTGTGAGTGTGAATGTATCACTTGAGCATGTATGAGTTGTACAGTGAGAATTTAGGGTTTCTCTGGATGCTGTGCTCAGGCTGGTGAACACCTTTGGTGTGTTGCAGCTGAGGCAGGCTCATGGAGATCCTCCTAATTTACTGAAGTTGTCTGTTCAGCTGAGAATGGAGAGGCTGCTACTGGCTTTGGCCCATCCAGTGCTCCTCTCTGCCTAGCTCTAAATCCCCAACCTGACTGGATTGAAGTGCACATTAGTTTATACACACAATTCCTTGTGATCATCAGCTGGGTGCTTTTCCTTCTGTTTTTTAGGAAGCCCCTTTGGCCCTTAATTTTTCTGTGTGTAAACTGTGGACAAACTAATCCTGTTCCCCTTCTCTTAATGTGTGTCAGCACTGGGTGATTAAATCCTTCCTCTTTCTGCTCCTTGAGGAGAAGTAATTGCACTAAAGTGCATAGCAGGCTCTGAAACACCAGGGATGGAAGCTTTAACAAACTTAGAATGGTTTAGGTTGGAAGGGACCTCAAAGATCATCCAATTCTAACCCCCCCTGCCATAGGCTTCCTTCCCAGCTTGCTTCCTTTGAGGTTATTAAGTGTAAAATGGATTTCATCTCTACAAGAATACAACATTTATGGCTGTCAACAAATACCTCCCAGTCTGTCATGGCTTAGTGTAAGGTTCAGTGTGTTGAAGGTGTAGAGTGATGGTTTTGGTGACGGAGGAATGGAAAACCCACTGACTTTGGCAAGTATTTGTGGTGGGGCAGGAGACTGTGCCTATCTCTTGTGGGTAGGCACAATCCCAAGCACAACTCCAGGCTGGGTGGGGANTCCCCTGCTTGAGATACTACTAAAAACTCAAGTCAATGGCTTTTTTTATATGTATGTATATGTGTGTGTGTGTATATGTGTGTGTGTGTGTGTGTATATGTTTTTGGGGTTTTTTTGGGGTTTTTTGGTGTGGATACTTAAATCCTACTATAACTAACTTTTGAAACTGATGATAATTACTCCTGGTCCTTTGCCTTCGAAATCAATTCTGGGGAGGCTTCTACAGCAGGTAATTAATTTCCTTGTCTCATGTCACTGATTACTCAGATTGCTTTGAGTGAGCAGTTTCTTGCTTCAGCTTATCCAGTCCTTCACATGCCTTATCACTTCTCTTTGACTCTCTTACATACAAAGTCTTTTTTTTTTCCTTTTCTCAGCTCCAAATGGATAGTAAGATGGCTTCATCCTTAGGGCTTTAAGCCATAAAAACCCCTCATGCATAAGCTGCCTGAGTTAACTTCTGACCCCATTTTGGCTAACAGTAGCAACCATCAGCAGATGGAGAACTTTATCATGCTATGGCACTTTATAGTGTTTACAGAGTGTCAGATAAGAGCTGGAGGAATTCTGCCCCTCTTAGGGCATCCCTTTGCCGTGTTCAATGCCACATTGTTGGGCAGGAATGAAAAAAAAAAAAGAAAAGAAAGAAAAAAAAAAGGCTTTGATTACTGCTGAAGGGGTGCATTAAGTCTTTTTTGTTCCTCCCAGATTCACAGTTTATGCTGTGTGGAAAACTGGACTCTCTTATCCTCTCTTCTTGGCTAATGAGTTTCTTGTTAACCCAAAATTACTTCCACCATGCTTTTGTGGTAGTTGTTTGTTGTGGTGCAGTTGGTTGTGGTTAGAGCCACAAAGATGATGAAGGGAATGGAACATAGAATCATAGAATGGTAAGGTTGGAAGGGACCTCAAGGATCATCCAGTTCCAACCCCCTGCCCTGGTGCATCTTGAGGCTGTGTCCTCTTGTTCTGTCCCTGGGTGCCTGGCAGAAGAGCCCAACCCCACCTGGCTACAACCTCCCTTCAGGTAGCTGCAGAGAGCAATGAGGTCTGCCCTGAGCCTCCTCTTCTACAGGCTGCACACCCCCAGCTCCCTCAGCCTCTCCTCACAGGGTTGTGCTCCAGGCCCCTCCCCAGCCTTGCTGCCCTTCTCTGGACACCTTCCAGCACCTCAACATCTCTCTTGAATTGAGGGGCCCAGAACCGAACACAGCACTCATCCAATTAATGAGCTAAAGACCTCAAAGAGGCTTCACCTTGTAGGTGTGATCTCCACTGTCAGTAGGAACTGAAGGATGGGTGTGGAGCTGGTGCTTTGCTTGCTATGGAGGAACCATTCCTGTGGCTTTGTTGGAATTGTGTGAATTGCTCTTTCCCTTCTTCATGAGAGGTGGCAGAAGCATCTCATTTGCATGGGGAATGGGCAAGCTGAGTGTGCTGTCACATCCTTGCCCCTGTGATGAGAGCAGCAGCAGCAACCAGATGCCGTTTAGAGGAGAATTCAGAGACCTGCCCAGTGGAGGTAACTCTTAGCTGGGTTGAGATCTGCATGTGTGCAGTGGTTAGGTCTCTTGCAAGGCTTTTCCTAACGTCCTTGAAAGCCTCCAACTCCACTTCAAACCTGCAAGGCCACAATAAACCTCCTCGAGGCCATAGTAAAGAGTTCAAATTAAAGGTCAGGAGCAGACACAGGCTTTTCTTGTGGTGGCATTACAGGATGGAGCCAGTGGGGTGATGCATGCCTACACTTGGAGCTATGGAACATCAAAGAGGTAACTCACACCAGCGTGGCAAGGGCAGGAAGGGACCTACAGATGGCAATTTCAAATGCACAGGGTGCTCTGAGGCATTTGAGTTGAAGCTGCTGCTTCTACCCTTTTGGGTATCAACAGATCTGGGGTGGGGGCTCATCCATCATCTCAGCATTTAGGGAAAGATTTGTTGTTGTATTTCACCTTCAAACTTGTCTTGGGTTGAAAATGTCATCATCGTGTTTAGCTGCTTGGTAGGTTGGTGGAAGGATGTTTTTGAGGGGGAAAAATGTGGTGCTGGAGAAATCTGCCTGCAGGAATCACCAAATCTTAACACAGTGTGGGCAGCAGGGGCAGGGAGGGGATTCTGCCCCTCTGCTCTGCTCTGCTGAGACCTCACCTGCAGTGCTGGGAGCAGCTCTGGAGTGCTCAGCACAGCACAGACAGGGAGCTGTTGGAGCAGGGCCAGAGGAGGCCACAGCAATGCTGGCAGGGCTGGAAGGACTCTGCTGTGAGGCCAGGCTGGGAGGGTTGATCTTGTTCAGCCTGCAGAAGAGAAGGCTCCAGGAAGATGTTTTTTTGGTGTCTCGAAGGGGCTGATCAGAAAGCTGGGGACAGACTTTTTCTCAGGGCTTGTTGTGGCAGGACAAGGAGTGATGGTTTGAACTGCAAGAGGGAGATTCAGACTGGAGAGAAGGAAGAGATTTTTCTCCAGCAAGGGTGGTGAGAGCCTGTCCCAGGTTGCCCATAGAGGTGATAGATGCCCAATCCCTGGCACCATTGCAGGTCAGGTTGTTTGTGGCTGTGAGTGACCTGCTCTAGTTGCAGATGTCCCTGCTGAGTTCAGGAGGGTTGGACTGGGTGACCTTTGGAAGTCCCTTCCCACCCAAACCATTCTGTGATTCTATGAATATGAGTATAAGTAGCTGTTAGGATAATTATCCAAATGAGTGCTGTGCTTGTTTCTTTAATTAGATGACTGATGAAGCAACCAAAGACTCTGGGAGAGGAGACAGGGCAGGCAGAAGGTACCATCTCCTCTTGCAGCATGCTTGGTCTTGGTCTGCATTCAAGGAACTTAGCTTTTAGTCTCTGTCTTCTGCTAACCTGCATGGTCTTACCTTTCTCAGTAGCTTTCACAGAATCACAGAACCTTAGAGGTTGGAAGGCACCTCCAGAGATCATCCAGTCCAACCTCCCTGCCAAGCAGGATCCCCTAGGGTAGTTCACACAGGAATGCATCCAGGTGGGTTTGGAAAGTCTCCAGAGAAGGAGACTCCACAACCTCTCTGGGCAGCCTGCTCCAGGGCTCTGCCACCCTCACTGCAAAGAAGTTTCTCCTCATGCTGAGCTGAAACCTTCTCTGTTCCAGTTTGTGCCTGTTGCTCCTTGGCTTAGTGCTGCTGAGCAGCAAAGAGCTTGGCCCCAGGCACTGACACCCACCCCTCAGGTATTTGTACACATGGATCAGATCTCCTCTCAGCTTTCTCTTCTCCAGACTAACCAGCCCCAGGGCTCTCAGTCTCTCTCCATAGGGGAGATGCTCAAGTTCCCCACTCATCCTGGTGGCTTTCTGCTGGACTCTCTCCAGCAGGTCTCTGTCTCTCCTGAACTGGGGAGCCCAAA
>WBNM01025203.1:3221-16699 GCA_013399055.1 Ramphastos sulfuratus
TGCTGCAGCCCTCTGATCATCTTCATGGCCCTCCTCTGGACCCTCTCCAACAGTTCTATGTCCTTCCTGTGCTGGGGGCTCCAGAACTGCACACAGTACTCCATGTGGGGTCTGATGAGAGCAAAGGGGCAGAATCACTAGATCCTATTATAACCTGTATATAGTTTCCATAAATGATGGCTAGAACCTATTATTATTAAATTGATGATCGGGGTGATGCCAGTTCTGAATATTTAATAATAAGAAACTATATTAATATTTTAAAAAATATCACCTTGCAGTAATTAATTACCCCCTCCACTACAACAGGGACAGCTTTATTGACATATACCAACAGAAAAAAAGCAGATAGTTGCTTCAAGGAGCAGTGGCCTGAAGCTGATGGAGGAGCAGGTTTCAGGTTAGACTTTGAGCTAAGGGCTGAATAGCGGAGAGAAGTCACCCGCTGAGGTGAAGCTGCCTGGGCTCACATGGAGTTTGACAAGCTGTTTGGAAACAGCCTCTGCAGTCAGGAAGTGTTTGCTTAAACACAGTCCCCGGGCTGTATTATTCAAGAACAAAGCTGAAGTTTCTGAGAGGCAGCTCTAAACGCAGGTCATTATCAGCACTGTGCTTTCAAGATGGGTCTCCAGATAATGACTAATTGTGTGTCTCAGGTGAAGTTGCCATGCAATTTGCTGATGGCCAAGTGCAAATAATGAGCGCAGCTCCGGGTTCAATACTACAAATGTTTTCACTCAGAAATCAATCTGTCATTCGAGGTGATTATTTACCACTAGAAAATTTGTGTTGTCTGGAATCCAGACAGATTTAGAAGATGAGGCTACCTGATCGTCTGTGTGCTGTTGACTTGCTCTCGGTCACAACATGCTTTACCTCCTGATCCCGTTGCCTCCACCTCCTCCTCCACATCCTGCTGCTCCAGGGCAGATCCTGTGCCATGATTCAGTGTGGGGAGCATGTGGGGAGGGAGTGCAAGAGGCAGCATTTGCAGTGTCTGCCTGAGGATGGTTGAAATGGCTCAGTACCTTGTCACAGTAAGCAACAACTGTTCGGAGATAATTGTAACATATCAGGTAAGTCTGAGAAGCTGTTTATCACTCTCTCTTTTTTTTTTTTTTTCCCTTAATCTTTTCCCTCTTAGCTAAAGATCAGGGTCAAAAGGCAAAGAAGCCCAAGTATGGCTGTTATTAAAGATCAAGACTATGCACCAAATTCATCTTGGCCAGACATTATTGAAGCCATGCAGCTCTGGAAGGATGCAAGGAGATGGCTTTACAAAATTACTTGTACCAGCACATGTGTCTGGGTGTAAAAGCATCATGTTGGGGTGTATTGAGCATGACCACTGGAACCTGTGAAAAACAAATGCATTTCAGAGCTTCTGAAAGTTTAAGAGAGTTTGAAAGGCCTCTAGGTACCCACAGAGCACTGTGCATCACAGGGACTTGACATATGCAGCCACTCCAGAACCCATCCCTGCCTGGAAAGGTGGCCCAGTTCATCCCAGTAAGAAGTCTCTAATAAGCCTGCAACCTAAAATCAAACCACAAGAGCAGATTTTGTCATCTGAGCTTCTGCAAGGTAAGTAACCTTGGTTACCAAGAGGTAATCCTCTTCTCTTGAGGGTTATTAAAGCTGTTTTGGATGGCAACGGTGTCAGCTGTTACCTTCCCACACCAGATGTCAACTTGCAGCCCATGAGAAAAGACCCAACTGGGCACCTCTACTCTGCCAGTGCACCAGGTACAGAGCAAGGTTCCCACCAGTCTCAGTGTCCAGACATGTATTTTAGCAGCAGTTAAATAATGAGCACTGAAAGTTTGGGAAGGCAAAGCAGCAAAATTAACTTTTTTTGTGTTTTCCAGAGCTTTTTTTCCTAGTCCACAAAGACAGGTTTCAGGGGGATGCATGCCAGGCTGATGGACTGCTTTTCACCTTTCAGCTCAGCAGCCTGAGTCACCTCCTTGCCAACTCTCTGGAAGCATGTTTGTACCTGGTCTGTGGATAAGAAAACCAAAGAGAGCAAGCATCTGGATCTTACAGGAACTTGTCCTTCTGTGGCATAGGCAATATGGGTGGGGAGAGGGGCAAAAGAAGATTTCAGTTGTTAGCGCTTTGCTTTTTTGCCCTGCTAGCTCATGTAAAAACACTCACAGAAAGACAAGATAAGGAACTTTGTGGTTTCAACTTCTAACCTCAAACAGCAAACACTCCTCAAAAACAGTTTACTATGTGGTCACATTGCTTCAAAGACAGGGGAAGGAGGCCAACTGAAGAGAAAAAAAAAAAAAAAAGGCAGTATAGTAATTGGAAATTAGAATTTAGTCACAGAGTAGCTTTAAATAAAATAGAGGATGCTCTGAGATCTGTGAGCCTCACAGCATTTCTCTCCCAGGAGGTTTCTAGTTCTTTTTTTCTTGTAGAGATGCCTCCATCACTACATGGTCCAGGGCACCTCCTCCGAACAACCAGCTAAGTTGTCACCCCTCCGCACCCCCCTGAAGCCCACTAAAATAGATGCTCCTGAGCCTGTGCCAGGAATATCATTATGTGAAATGTGCTAAGATATCACAACTTCTGTTTATTTCACATCAGTAGAATGAAGCAGCACGAGGCAGGGCTCTGGGGCTGGGGAACAACGTGGAAAGGAGAATTTCATTGATTTATTGTAATTCTTGGACTGCTGAGTTTCATTTTCCTGTGTGCTGCTAGCATGACACTCACAGAACAGGTTGAAGAGTTGATTATTTGTTTTTTGGTTTTGTTTTGCTTTTTTTTCAAAAAGAAGAATAAAATGCCAATATAGTAACTGTAGCACTTACAGCTTCACAGAATAAGGAAAAAAAAACCAAAACCAAAATCAAAACAGATGTTCTCTAAATGCAGATGTTGCCAGGACCAAAATAACAGCTGATGTACCCTGATAAATTACTCATTAGACTTGTTCAATGGGTAGAGTTCAGCAGAGGCAAAGTGAAACTGTTGGCTGATTCCTTCCCCTCGAGCTCCGAAGAGTAACTGAATTTCTGTGTTGGCTTTCATTTTCTCTTCCTTTCCCCTTTCCATTTTTAATTCAGGGCCGTTAGTGTCTTCCAACAGCCCTTCCTTCATCCCCCTAATCTGGGTACTAGCCCTGCTTGCCTGCATCCCAACCTCGAGGTTGCTGCTGAGCAGAGAGAGACGTTCAGAACTATCACTTAGATCTCGTCCAAATGAGTTCCCATCCCACGCAGGGCAATGCCCCAGCTCACGACCAAGAATGGCAACCGAGTTTCAAGCACTATTTTGGGACATAAAAGTGCAAAATCCTGCTAAATGGTACAACACAGCTCACCAGAAATGTCCCTCCTTGCCCTGAGGGCTGAGACCTGGATCCGTGTGGTGCTGCGGGCAGAGGCACTGGAGCAACAACTGAGAATCCCCAGGCTGTTTATTCTGTGAGTGATGACTCCTGCTGTTAGTCACGGGCGGTCCAAGCACAAATGCTGCTTCACACATCAACAAGTGGCAAGAGTGAAAGAGAGAAACAGACTGACTTGATTTAAGGTAAACGTGAAAACAAAATCTAACCGAATCCTCGTGTCTTGTTATCAGAAAGGCACTGAGCTGTGTTTTAAATTAACTTGTAAGAGCCGACTTGGAGCTGTGGGGTTTATTTAAGGGAAGCAAATCTATCAGTTTTCCCTAAGG
The DNA here is from genome assembly GCA_013399055.1 of Ramphastos sulfuratus. NCBI lineage: Eukaryota > Metazoa > Chordata > Aves > Piciformes > Ramphastidae > Ramphastos > Ramphastos sulfuratus. Next base: position 6,915 of record WBNM01025203.1, read on the forward strand.
ACTGGGAAACATCAAGATCCATAACATGCTTTCTTTTAGAGTTCATCTTCAGAGACATAAGGGTGATTCAACAGTAAAGCTGGATTGTGGCAAATGTAGATGAAAAGGAATCCCACTTCCAAGGGTCACTCAGCTCTCAGCCACCCAAAAATCTCAGCTATAGGTCTCCTTTCTCCCCCTTGGGGCACCAGGAAATCACCCTCTCCCTTCCTGAGGAAGCTGCACCACTTGAAAGGAGGGAAGAGAATGGAGTACATCCACACTTCACTTTCCACCTCTCCCCTTTTGCTGGTGGATCTAGACAAAGCAAGAGCATTAATGAGTTTTAAATAAAGGCAGGTTAGGCTTAAATTAAATGCCTTTGTAAGCCAGCTTTTGGCTGTTGCCAGCTTCAGCAGCCCAAACACTGGAGGGTGGTGCTGGTGGCTGGGTGGACCCATTGCTAGTGGGGTGGTGCCAAATTTTGGCTCCCTTTGGCCATCTGTGTACAGAGATATATGTACACACTTGTACATCTGGGGTTTTTTTGCAGGGTGGGGCCTGACACTTCCTCTACTGGTTTCACTGAGACAGATGCTCCCTTTGCAATGAATAGGTGGGTTTTTGTCCTTCCTTTTTGAAAAGAATGCCAGGGAAAAAGAAGCTTTGCCTGCTCCAGGCCCCAGGGGAGCATACCTGAGGTGTCCCCTGAAAGCCTCATTAATGCACACACACCTCCCAGCCTTGCACCACCCTGACATTGTCTTATCAGGGCTGGGCTACCTTTTCTATCTGGTGGGTGGAGGTTTCGCTGTGCTTTTTGCTTGCCATCCAGATCCAATATTTGTCCCTCATTATTTTTTTGTTTCATATACATATTTATTAATTCTAAGTATTTGTATACACACACACACGCATATATTTATTGTGTATAATCCTATCGCACGCACTTCTTTTAATGGGGAAGTGATGCAGCTGGGACTGCTGTTACCCACTCCTCTGGCCCCCAGAGCATATGCATGCCCCTGGGCACCCTTGCCTGCTACAGGCTGTGCCACTGGAAATATACATTGGGCCCCATGGGAGTTTGGCAGACTTGCCCAGAGAAGCCTTACAGGAACTTCCCTCTATTTCCAGTGCATCCCCACTATACCACCTCCATGTATCCCACTACCTGTGTCACACCATGCCCCACCATACCTGGGCCTCACACTAGTGTATTTCCCCCACATGCTCTCCCCATGTGTCCCACCATGCCCCACATCTCACTGCCTCTCCACGTGTCCTTCTTTCACACCCGCCCCTTCGTGCTTTTCTACCCCACCATACTCCTATGTGTCCCACCACATCTTCATGTGTCGCTCTTCACCCTCATGTGTCTCCTGTGCTTCCACATGCAACCCCACTGTCCCACATGTTCCTCTGCATCTTCATGAGTATCCCTATGTGTCATATATATCCTTCACATCCTCTGCATGTCTCACCAAACCCTCTGCATGTCCCCAGTAGTATGCAATGCAAGTCCCACTATGCCTCCATGCCTGTCTCCTGCAGCTCTCTCTGTCTGTCCTCCACCATCCCTCCCTGCCACCCCCATCTCTTGCTGTCTCTGGGACAGTCGAGGGTGCTGACAACACAATGTGCTGCCAAACCCAAAGGTGGCACTGTGCAATTTTGGAAAGGAGCAGCTCCTGCAGCATCAAAGCAAGACCCTTTTCCTCCAGTGATGCATGCTATCACCTTCTGATGAGCACCACTTATTTCAAACTCATGTGAGTATAGCCCTTCCTTTGGGGAAGAAATTCAGGACTGGAAATATGAGTGTTTTGGGGTAACTTGCCTGCTTGCAGCACACAGACCAGCTCCTAAAATAAGAGTGCAGACAGCTCTCAAGCTCCTTTGTCCCAAGACTGTCTCAGCTTTCAGAATATAACAAGTCCCCAGGAATCATTTCAAGCTGTAGTAAGGAAAACATGTGGCAAAATGTGTAGCCCTGCAACAAGACCTGCATTGTAAAAGTAGGAATAGATGTGGCAAAATAAAGAGGGTGTCCCATGGCATAGCTGCACGGCCAGGTGACTCCTGCCATAACCAATGTAGGTTGTTATTAACAACCAGAAAGCAATAAACCTATTGCTAAACATCTGACAAACAACCAACCTGATGGACCTTCCCAAGGTTGGTATTCTGGTGTTTGCTTTGGGTATTGACATTTCAAACTTCATTGTTAAGGGCTGGGAAGAAATCCAATGATTTCTTGGGACTGTGCTGTTTTTGTAGAAAGGTGCAGGGGCCTTCATTTTCATGGTATTTTACTGGTCATGGAGAGAGGCAGGCCATGTCCATGACACTGTGTGGTGCAGAGATCTCTCAACCCAGATGCACACTGAGGTCATGACACCATGGCCAACAGAGAAGACTTATTTACATGAGTTAGACTGGTTTAGCATCCAGCCCAGCGTCCATCTCCAACTGTGGCCAGATGTTTTGGGAGGAGGGAGTGTAGGGCTTGTGATGCTTCCCTTACCAGCCTTTGAGACCTCTGTTCCCTCTCTGCAGGTGAGTGCTTGACTTGCCTTTTTGCCTGCTACTGAGGACTGAGCTCATGCTTTGGTGGATGGGACACTAAGCACAGGACCTGGCTTTTGCCCAGCAGTGGTCTGTTCAGAGCCCACATGAATCTAGGACTCTTTCCCTCCTTGACATACCTTGTTTTGCAGTTGCATGTGTTGAATATCATCTGCCCTTTGACTGCTCTGCAGTTCTCCTAGCACGTCCTTGCCATCAGATAACTTCTTATCAGCAGCAAACTCTCTCACCTCACTTGTCACCCCTTTTCCAGGCCATTTAGGAAGATAGTGAACAAGTGAGGTCACTGTGCTGTGTCAGGTCACTGCTATCATGCTGCCACTGTGAGAACTAGCTGTCTATTCATGACCTCCATTTCCTGTTTTTCAGATAGCAGGACTTGCTTTCTTATATCCCAATGGTTGCACTTCCTGAGGAGCTTGCCCTGCAGTGTCTCTTCACCCTAAGCAGCTCTCTGGGCTGATGGAGCTGCTGTGTCTATAGGAACAGGTACACTTGCCTGAGCCTTGTGATGTCTGTACATGTGTCTGCAGGTACAAGGCCATCACACCACTCTGGAGTCTTTGGTAGGGGCAGGTGTGCTTTGGATCTCCTCTGCTGTCAAGGGGAGAGATGAGCAGCTCTGGGTCATTCAAGGGGCCAATCTGTGCCCCTTGATTCTAGAGCAGATGCCCATCTTCTGGAGATCCTGCAGCCACTGAGCAGAGACACAGGGTTGAACAGCAGTATCACAGTATCACAGTATCACCAAGGTTGGAAGAGACCTCAAAGATCATCAAGTCCAACCCATTACCACAGACCTCGAGACTAGACCATGGCACCAAGTGCCACGTCCAAACCTGCCTTGAACACCTCCAGGGACGGTGACTCCACCACCTCCCTGGGCAGCCCATTCCAGTGCTGAATTACTTTCTCAGTGTCATTCAGCTTTAGTCCCTGTGCAGCAGAGTTCTATAAGCAGGTGGCATATTTGGCCACTACTGGGGCCAGTATGGTTTCCTGAGAAGCCCAGGTGATTTTGCAGCTGGGGTGGTGATCAGAGCCTGTGCTTTCAGCATTACTGGTTTTCTCATGTGGTGCCCAAGACTTATACTGAGTCTTCTCTTACTGTGATGGGTTCCTCCTGGTTGCCATCAAATACCCTCGTTATATAAGCAGTAACTGCATAAAGTTGCCCCCCACTAGCAGCACCTGAGAAGTCTATACAGTACCTATAACAGCATCATGGTACCATGACTCATTTCTCTTCGCTCAGCTCTGGATCACAAAAATAACATGAAGTGGTAACAATTCTCTTACTGTTTGATTTAAGGATAATTTTCTTCTCCCTCCTCTCTCTGCCCCACTGAGAGACATTTTGGCAGTTTGCAAACACCCTCCTGTTCACATTCACTGAGTGTTACTGCAGGCATTTCTTTCATGTGACAGCTTTGAAAAAAAGGGATGTGAAAGCTTTCCTTCTTGTCTTCCTGGCCTTTCCCTCCATCATCTGACCCTCATGAATGCTCTCCAGCAAACAGTTTGCCTTTCTTGCATGGTAAGATCTGGAAATAATTGCCTTCCACAGCACTTATTTCCATCAGTGAATAAGCTTGTGTAATCATGCTGTGGTCTTTGCTCCACAGTTCATTTTCTTAACTCAGAAATGTGATTTTATTTTTTTTGCACCATTGCATATATTCTGTTTATCCTCACAGTTCACTGTTGCCAATAAAGTAGGAAAATATGGGGTAATCACCACTTAACTACCTTCAAACCAATGCCATGTGTGGGGAGAAAAAAAAAAATCCCAAACTAAGGAAAAAGTCCTAGAGTCCTTGAAAGAATGTGCAGCAGATGTGCCCTAGCCAAAGTACTCTCTTCTGATGGATCATATAAAAACTCACAGTCCTGACAGTCTGAGAATCCACCTTTTGATTCTTTGAATCCCAAATCACACATTGAAGGTTGGCTTAGACCAGCAGCTCAGTAGTCATGATTCTTGCTGGTAATTTGTTTGCATTTTGCATAGCAGGCTCTCAGAGCAGCCAATGTCATAATCTTGTGCCGTTGTATAGCTCCAAGCTGATTGCTGATAAACAGCAGTAACACACACACAGAGAATAGAGGCAGCAGCCAGAGAGGAGAATATTTGCTGTCTTAGTGGAGCTTATTAACTTAAATTAGGCAGAAAGAGTTTTGGGGGTGGACAGCACCTTTTTAATTTCCTGGGAAAAAAGATAATTCAATGTACATCTTTCAAAACAAGTGCCCTGAGAGATGTGCTTCACATGGCAGATAAGGAGCTGTGGATATGTGTCTGTCTTTTTAATTCTAGTATTTGCCCTGGGACCAGCCAGAGAACTCTAAACTGGCCCCATTTGATTTAAACATGACTGTGACCTGGCCCTTGTTATAGCATCCATTTCCTCACTGAGCCTCACTCCAGTGTACTCACCTCCAGGAAGTGACCCTGAATTGGGTGATTTGAATGTCCTCCCTAAACCCAGGTAACATTTCAGTGTCTTTCAGTGTCCCAGCATATACCATGGAAAGGTTGTTCTTACTCCATTTTTGAAGTCACATCTTTACCTTGGTGCAGCCACTCTTCTTTCACACCTCCAAGTAGAGCTATTCTAGGTTTTGCTAAAACCAAAGGAGCTCAAAACCACAACTGAGTGCCCAAACCACTTCCCTACCTTCAGCATTATTCAAAGTCCAACCTGTAATGACTACTTGGTTGCCCATCTGTGGTCTTTCTATAAAGGAAATTAGTACAACAGAAACATCTGGTCAAGGTTTGCTCAGTTTCAACTATATGTGAACTACTTTTTACTATTCCTCTTCTGCAAGGTACTGGTAAACCCAGACTAGGTAGCTACTTGTTTAACAGTTTTAACTCTATTTCACATCTTGGGAGTGATCTAAAGCAATAGGATAGTGAAACTTCCCTGAATAAATACATGGTTTAGAGACAAAGGTAAAATCTTGGTTACAGGGAAATTTATGAGACATTTCCTAGGATTTCTCTTCCACTGCCTTGGAAGTCCTGTCTAAGCTTCAACATCAAGCTGCCATTTTTAGGATACGTCTACATGTCCTAGAGTTCAGTTAAGCTCAAATGAAGTCCATCAAATTGACAACTGCTACAGAGGAGGAATCTGCAAGGCAGATTTTCATCCCTCTTGGCTGGCATTAATGTGAAGTCAGCGGAGTAATTCTCAGTACGTATGGGTTTAATTAAATTTAGTTAGATTCTCAGTTAGTGAAAATTAGCAAAGAGGGAAAATGTTGGGGAATTCTTTGCTGCTGAACTGTGGAGGAATGTATGTGATGACAGAATTCCCAGGTCCCTCGCTTTGGCTGATGAGGTGTGCCACACAGCCTGGGTCCCCTCGGTGCAAGTGTGGGATAGTAAGTGTGGTCTGGAATCACACTCCCGAGAAAACCAGTTCATCATGCTCCCCTGCCACAGCTTGAGTCTTCTCTCTTTCCAAGTTAATAATAAACACAACCCAGCTAAGTGATATGCGTGACACATTTATTACCATGTCCTTTAGAAGCAATTTCCTTTCCGCTCTGTTTTCTCACAGACGGTGTAATTACTGAGTTAAAGAGAACAGGGGGGAAAAAGAAAAAGGTTTCCAGATTTGATCTTTCCCAGATGAAAGGGCAAAATTAATGAGCCAGTGTATTCTCTTTGTATTGGGTGGTGAATGGCTGGAGAGCAGCCCTGAGGAAAAGGACCTGGGGGTCTGGGTTGNGGTGTAAGGAGTTACACCTTAGGGTTAACAGATGCATTTCAGCAAGTCTTCAAGTGAAGGGACATGGTGAAATCAGCTCCGTATAGGTAGAAGATTTTTAAATGTCTACACCCAAGTGCCTCATGTAAGGCAGGCATCATGACATTTCCAGCTATGCTGTTCCAGCAGCTCAACCACTGTTCCTCACATAACAGTCTGCTCAGTTCCATACAGGAAGAAACAACATGAGTCAAAATATACCATTATAGAATGACAGAACATTTTGGGTTGGAAAAGAGCTTTAAAGGTCATCTAATTAACCTCTCTGCAATGAGGAGGGACTCATCCAACCCCACTTCAAATGTTTCTAGGGATGGGCCATCCACCACCTCTCTGGGAAAAAATGTTACAGTGTTTCTCTACCCTCATTGTAAACACATTTCTTTCTTATATCTGGTTCAAATCTACCTTCTTCTGGTTTAAAACCATTACCCTTTGTCCAATTGCAACAGGCTCTCCTGGAAAGTCTCTGTCTTTCTTATAAGTCCTCTTTGAAGCAAGTGGTCACTGACTTAGGACTAGGATAAGGCATGCTGCTTTGTCTTGGGTTGCATAGTCCTTTACATGTTCTTCCTGTCTGCTCAGTAGTCCCTTCACCAAGGAACCTGTTTAACTGGGGAGCAAAAAACTGATCCCTCTATTGGAATTTGCTCACCAGCAGATACCCTAAACTGTCAAAAAGCTGCATAAACCAGAAGGCTGTGAGGCCTGTAAGAGTGTGCAGGCTGACAAACATGGAGGAAAAAGGCTGTTGGATTGCTCTGCACTAATGTGCCCAGTGAGAAATAGTTTCCATGCATGCTTTCAACCTCTTCTGCTTGGAAAAGAAGGACATGGCCCCAAGGCATGATCATTACAATGGGCTCTATGTAAGATGCTGCTTATGAGCATTTGTAAAACTGCAGTGAGCACAGGGCAGTGTGGCAATGTGTTCTCATTCAAGAGCACTTCCCATGGGTGGTGGATCATGCTGGGAACTGGGCAGGCTGCTGCTCGATTGTGGCACAGGGCAGCAATCTTAGGTGCTAGTGTTTTAACCTCAAAAGTCCAGCATTATTTGGCTTCTGACATCCTCAGAGGGCCTGCATCAATCTTTCTGCCCACAGGCTATTGTGAGCAGGAGCAGTGTCCAGGCTGTGGGACAGGGAGGTTAAATCATCCCATGGAAAGTATGTTCTGCTTCTCTATTGATCCAAGATGTGGAAACTTTCAGGTCATACTGCAAAACTTTCAGTTATGCTTCAGTCTGTCTACCCCATGCTAAATTTTAAAAAGGGTAATTGAGTGGTATAATACCAAGGAGGCAGAAACAGCTATCAGAAAGGTGACATGAATGTAGTGGTGACAGACATACCTGGGGTGTTGCAAAGCAGATGAGAACCCCATATGTACCCTTCCCCAGCATTGCCAGAGCAAGAGCATCTTAAGGGCATCTGTAGCTCAAGTGCAAGGGGCCAAACCTGTCCTCCCTCCATGGACAGTCTTGGATTTTGGGGGTTACTGTTCAATGAGCACAGTTCTGAAAGATGCCCCTGCCAGGGTGGGCATTGGGAGCCCCCCAGAGCACTGTATGGCTCTGAAAGCCCTGGTGCATAGCATCTCATATCCAAAGCAAGTGGTGAATGTGTCTGGTGCCACAGCACAATTTCTGCTTCTTGCCATGCAACTGTCATGAGATTAACTTGAATAGGGATGTTTAGTAGAGCTGAGGGAAGAAATGGGTACCATTGGGTTTGTGATCATAGAATNATAACGATGCTGAGATATCCCTGTGCTGTGGGTCAAACATAAGTAATTAAGTTTAATCCCTCTGAGGAACAAATTATGGATGATGTTTCAGATGGCATAAATCAGTGTGGCTCTGCTGGGGTCAATGGAACAAACCTAGCTTGGTGCCCTGGACTGGTGCCTGTCATTGTGCACAGTCACAAAGACTGCTGAGTGCCATGAAATTAGAATGAAGGATTAATAAAATATTTTTTTGCATTGTCCTCTGCACAGAGAGGCCATTTGGAATAGCACAGCAGCCAAGAACTGCCATGGCTCTGACCCACGTTGTTTTCAAAACTCACTGGTGTGTATTGAAATTAATATGCCTACGTGGTGAAAAGTATTATTCACTGTATTACTTGGTAATTTAGCCTTATGGATGAATAAGTTGCTTCATTTAGCCTTATATTTTTTTAATTTTAATTCACAGCACTTCCAACTGCTTCCTAAACTGAGCTGTTCTCTGGACAATATTCCTGGGAACTTTGAAGCTGGTGCCCCACAAAGGTTTGTCCATGCCCTGTCTCCAATACCAGCTGGAGCCAAGTGTGTCAGAGGAAACTACTCCTCTGTTCTTCATTGCCTCCTGCAGTTCCTCCAGAATATCTCTTTAGCACAAAATTGCCCTGAGATAATTATTCATTATAATTTATGGTAACTGTGGTCTTTTGGCAAATTGAAGTCCACTCCTTTCCTGTTACAATGTGTGTGACACTGATTCTTTGAAGGACCTAATATGCAACGTTTCTATTTTGAAAAGACATCTCTGGATTAATATTCTACTCCTATACTAGCCTAATATTCTACTCCTTTTTCTCTAAATAAGAAAATAAGCTTTTCTAAAATCCAGATCTTTCTCTACCTGTGGTTTAGACTCCATCCCCAAAATTTTCTAGCTGAATTTTGCAGGTCCTGACAAAAACTATTTAATTAGGTCCTGACTAATTTAATATGATGTGGCTTAGAATCACAGAATCATAGAATGTCAGGGGCTGTAAGGAACCTCTAAAGGTCATCTGTTCTAACACCCCTCCCACCACCACCACCAGAGCAGGATCACCTATACCAGATCACACAGGAATGTTTCCAGGTGGGTTTTGAATATCTCCAGAGAGGAAAACTCCACAACTCCCCTAACGCTTCCTTACAAACAATAATTGTAGGTTTGCTATTTAGTCGTATCACACTTCTGATTTACAACAGAAGCAAACATGTGGCCCAGAAAAGAAAAGGCAGATTTTTTTTCTTGGAGGTATCCTTTATTCTTGCAATAACTCACCTATGCCTTCTCAGATTAGAGTTAATTACTGAAATGGAGAAGCCATTCTTCCTTTCACTGTTACAGCTAGAGTGCTATTGGATCGGTATGACATGGTGCATACTTATTGCACTTCGAGAGACGTAGTCTCAGTTGAAAACGGACAGGACCGCGTCAGTGGACAGAAAACCTTCTGAATTTGCACAAGGGCTGCAGATTCTGCTGCCACAGAGTCATTTCTCATGGTATCTCTATAGAAACAGATCACCAGAATTGTCTTAGAGATTAGGAACGCATCAATCTGTGGCAGGGCACACCCAAGTCCCTGCCCCACCAGAGGTTTGAATGAGGCGCGAAACTGTTCTGCTCCCCCCCACCTCTGGCTTCAGGGGTTTGGAATGTGAAAG
>WBNM01025203.1:17142-48659 GCA_013399055.1 Ramphastos sulfuratus
GAGCAGCCTGAGCTTTGCCCACGATCTGCCCCACGACCTTCGCCTGTGGCAGCTCTGTCTGTGGTCAGTTTGGACTCTGGCAGGTTTACTGCCATTGAATCCTGTGCCGCGGTGATCTGCCGCTGGATTACACTCTGCAGTTCAGGGCACTGCCGCAAAAGACTGCCGGAAAAGGAGCCAAGGGACCAGCTCCAAATTCCTACTCCGCCACCGTGAGTAGCGCAGACGCTCCCTAGGCCTCTGGACTGCCTTTTATTTGTAAGTGTGGCAAAGCTATTTGTATAGCAAACCTTTTCCAACATTCTGATTTTTCTGAATTACTAAATTCCCTATAAGCATCCTTGTGAAGATTTTCCTGACTGAATTTTTGACCCAATCTAATTAATTTGATATATAGTTGTGGGTGGGGCTTTCCAGAAATAAAATAAATGCATATTTTATAATTCCTGCCTCGTTAATTCCCACAACTGATTCTCAATCCTCAAACATATTAGTGATTCAATGTTACTTCCGTGGCACACTCAGGGTGGCATGCTGTGCGTTTCCTCACGGAGAAACCTTGCTGGGTCAGCTGAATGACAGCAGAAACTTTGATATAAACTCATTTTGTGTCAGCTAAAAGGTTGTTAAGTGGCTGTATATCCCTGTTTGATTCCTTCAAAGCTGGAAAATATTTCTCAAATTAAGGATTTCAGAACTGCTGCCGATGGGACAGCCTTGATTCCCAGTCTTGGCTGCCATCAGGTTTCATCCCTTGCATTGTAGAAAGCATCTTCTTAACTCAGACTAGCAGAACCTGGGATCTTATGGAGTGATCTCACCTGTGGTACCTCAGCTGCAGCTTTGACTTCTGGAGCTCTTGATCTGTTTCTTGCTAATTAAAATGGGTATTTATTGTTTGGGCCAGTGTGTCTATTGCATGACTTAACCATGGTAGATGTTTAAACATGAAGTTTAAACATTAATTCCTTTGTTAAGATTGACACCTGGACTTCAGGGGGTTATTAGCTTGCTTTTAAGGACCCCAATTTTTCTTTGTGCTGTTCCAGGAGCAGTGGAAACAAAAAGGGTTTGCCTAAAAGGGAGGCAGAGCTCCTGGGTCTGACCTTCCTCCCTGCACTTTCTCTCTTCATTGACTGCTGAGGAAGCATGTAGGCGTTAGTCTTAGCCATTAACACCCTGTTTCTATTCCTCACAGTATCCTAATTTAGTGCTCTGTGTCCCTACCTCTCTCTGGTTTTGCAGTCACTACCCCTGGTAATCACTCGTTCAACTCAATTTACACCTGGAAAAAGTTCCCTGCCGGGAGCAGGACGTGGGAAGCTTTTCATTCCCTGGTTTAGCTGCAAGATGAGGATACGAAGCCAGCTTTGCACGGCCCCTGTACACCAGTAAGCAGTGTGTGGGGAGAGGAGGGGGGTGGCAGGCAGCTTGTGGTCCCCCCTCTTCTGCACGTTTGCTGCCTAACCCGGAGATCATTTCTTCTCAGTACTTTCTGCTTTGTCCTGTGAAAGGAGTCCAGCTGAACATTTGCCCAGTTTCATAAACCTCTTTGCTATTACAGGTGGGCTGTGCTTTCCAAACATTTGTAACTGTTCTCACATCATTGTGCTTGGCTTCTCTCCTGTCTTCATTTAAATCCTCCTTGAACACTCACTTCTTCCAAGAGGACTATAAATGCTAACCTATGTCAAGATAGTGTCATTATCACTGTTGTCGATGGAGTAACTCATCAAGTGCTGAAATAAATCACTTTCCCTGGGGATTATTGCCTAAAAGCCAAATGTAATCAGTAAAGCTAGGGTTTGACAAGGCTGTCAGAGATAGAATTCATTTACTAATGAGTTGCAGCCTAAAGTCCACTTTGGTAATGTGTCTGTGGTTTTAATGAAACATTACAGAGACCTTCTTAGCATTTGTTGCTTGTTAGATAGGCTGTTTGTCAGATATATCCTCCCACTTGATGGGGAAGTTGTTTTTTCTTCCTCTTCCCTCCAGATGAACAATAGGTTTCTGAGTGTTGTGCTGCCAAATAGTGTTTTCTAAAATATTTTTTGCTCCTTTGGAATAATGTATCTCTTTGGCCTAAATCAATGTGCCAGCTACACTATTGCTATGGAGGGATACTGCTCTTTGCAAAGCATTTTATAACAGCTCCTCCTGACAACTGCTGAGAGAAAAATAAAGGCACTATCTCTTCACCACGCTATCAGGAGAAAACTTGAATCATTGATAAGGATGGTTTCTAAGCAACCAAACACAGTCTACAACCCTAATAACATCACTTTGAAAGTAAATCACTTAGTCTGGTACGCAGGAAGCCTTACTCTCCAACGAATGACAAATTCCTATCAGCTGCATTGTCTGGCAGACATTAACAGGGCTGAAGTGGTTCTAAAGCAACATTCAAATGGCAGAACAAAACTCAGAGACATTTGGATCTCTTAAAGGCTAATTGTTTGAAAGAGGTTTTGCAGGAAATAGCCTAAAGGTTTTATGAGAAAATAACAATTCTTACTTTTTTGACCCCATAGAATATTCTGGCCAGTTGTGTCTCTGTTGAAGGATGACTATTAAAAGCTACAGAAAGAGGCTATGAGAGTTGGGGCTCTGCAGCCTGGAGAAGAGAAGGCTTCCAGGAGACCTTAGAGTAGCCTTCCAGTATCTGAAGGGCGCCTACAGGAAGGCTGGGGAGGGACTATTGACAAGGCCTTGCAATGGCCTTGAGGGGCATGATGAGGGGCAATGGGTTTAAAGTGGCAGAGGGGAGATTTAGAGTGGATGTTAGGAGGAAGTTCTTTGCAATGAGGGTGGTGAGGCACTGGCACAGGTTGCCCAGGGAGGTTGTGGCTGCTCCCTCCCTGGAGGTGTTGAAAGCCAGGTTGGAGGAGGCCTTGAGTGAGCTGTACTAGTGGGAGGTGTCCCTGCCTATGGCAGGGGGTTGGAACTAGATGATCCTTGAGGTCCCTTCCAACCTTACCATTCTATGATTTTGCAATGTACATTTAGCAATATTTTGCCTGACTTTCCTCATAGAAAGGTGACCCACAGAGTCACAGAATGTGAATTACAGAATTACAGACTCTCAGGGACTGGAAGGGATCTCGAAAGATCATCTAGTCCAACCCCCCTGCCAGAGCAGGATCACCAGATCACACAGGATTGAAACCTAGGTGCCACCAGGTGTTATGGTTATTACAGTGTAGCATCTTTCTACAGGAAACTCACTCTTTGTAGGAGTGTCATATACAATGTCATTGTCTGCTCTACTGAAATGCAAACAAAGGTCAAAAGAGGATTGAAAATTGTCTTTTTCAGTAGGCAATATGGAAACCTGTAAAAGAATACCTTTCCTAGTCACAGTCCACTGCTTAAATCCATCACTTCTCAACTCTATTCCCTGATACACATCTTCCTTTCTCATCTGTTTCTTTTCTCCATCTTGCTGTTGAGAGAGAGGGATAATGCCTGAAGGTTGAGCCCCAGTGAGCTGGTCCTGGAGGAAATCCTGTCTGTCATTGGCAGCCCTTGTCCTTCTGCCACAGAAAGGAACACAGCCCCCAATTTCTCTTAGCCAGAGAACAAAGCACATCTTCATCTCCATGCTCTGGGTACATTTTAACAAGCAGAAAGGGACTTAGGGAAGCTGATGGGCCATGAAAAAGGAGGTCATGTTTTAAAATGCACTGCAGACGAGAGCAGCTGGCAAACCAGTTGTTGCTCCTCATGGTGTTTGTGAGAAGGGCTGTAGGGACCAGTCCTCAGGTGGTCCCATCATCACCATATTACTGGCAGATGACCACTGCCACCATAGAGCAACTTGAAAATGGGAGATTGAGGTTTCACCTGAAGAAGAAGGCATCCTTAGTGGTTAGCTGGAAGGGGTGGCAGGGAGCCTTTGGAAGCTGACTCCCTCATTCACTCATGCATGGCACTGAAAGGGTCACAAACTCTGCAGTTCATGTGGGAACAAGGACCAGAACATCAAAAAAGCGGATGTTTGCTGGGAGAAACACAGACACTGTGGCCACCCAGGAGCCTGAGCAGCTTACAAAGAGCTTTTCATGCTGTAGTTTGGGTCCTTTTAAGTGGCATGCTAAGATCTTCCCGTAATTTTTCTTGGCCCAGCTGTAAAATGGGTGCGGAAATATTACATCTGCCCTTGCTTTGTCTGATTTGCCTAATAAGACAGTGTCTGGCACAGCAATAGTGCTGAATACCACTGAAACACAGCTAATACCAAACTGCTTGCAAGACAGTGCTAGAGGAGTCGTAGAGGCTTGATAATACAACAAACAGGAGTGGAAAGGTCTCAGAATTGGGGCAGGGAAAGGCTGTGACTCTGTGATTATTAGTTGCAGACTGCTCTCCGCTAATATGCATTTGCTACACAAATCATAGAATCATAGACTAGTAAGGTTGGAAGGGACCTCAAGGATCATCTAGTTCCAAACCCCTGCCATAGGCAGGGACACCTCCCACTAGTACAGCTCACTCCAGGCCTCCTCCAACCTGGCCTTGAACACCTCCAGGGAGGGAGCAGCCACAACCTCCCTGGGCAACCTGTGCCAGTGCCTCACCACCCTCACTGCAAAGAACTTCCTCCTAACATCCAGTCTAAATCTCCCCTCTGCCAGTTTAAACCCCTGGTCTACCCTCTACCTCTACCCTTAAATGATCTACCTTCTACCTGCTCTCATGGAAGCACAGTGACAGCTCTCCTCTAGACACCCTTTGAGGAGCAGAAAGTCCTTGAGCTCATGGGAAGCAATCACATGGTGATGATGTCTCTTGATCTCTTCTCCCAAGTAACTAGTGACAGGATGAGAGGAAATGGACTTAGGTTCTGCCAGGGCAGGTTTATATTAGGCATTATGGAAAGGTTCTTTACTGAGATAGTGGTGAAGAATTGGAACAGGCTGCCCGGGGAGGTGATGGAGTTGCTGTCCCTGGAAAGGTTCAAGAAGTATATAGATGTGGTGCTTCAGGACATGGCTTAGTGGTTATAATAATTGGGTTACAGTTGGACTCTGTGGTCTTAAAGGTCTGTTCCAGCCTTACTGATTCTATGATTCTATGTGTATGGGGCCGCCAAAGCAGTGCTCAATGGAGGAGTCAGAGTGTCACACAGAAAATGATGAGAGAGGAGGCAAGGAGAGAGAAGCCCCTTTCACAACAAGTATGACACTCTCTTTAGCTGCATGACCATTAGTACAAAGTGAATCAGAGTAGAGAGCACTGAAGAGTTGATGAATAAACCAGAGGTTTCAAAAGGAGAATTTTGGATACCTTCAGAGACTCTTACCTAATCCCAAAGAATTCCCTATGATGATGAGAAAACTAAAAAACACAAGAATGTGTTTTTTCTTCTCCCCAGATCTGTGTATTTCTCATGCTGCCTGATTAAAGAGGGTATTTTGGTTTAGAAACCAAGGTAACTCCTGGGAGCACTGAGGGTGCCTGAAAGCCTGAAAGGAAGGACTCCAAGGAATATTTGTGCTTATGTAGAAACCACTTCATGTCTTTAAAAACAAAAATATTTTATTTCATGGCATATCTCAAATGGGTATATTTGTTGTTGCCTATGAGGATGAGGGAGCAAAGGATGCAGACAAACCCATCCACACAGAGCCATGAATCCAAGGCAAATAAGTTCTTCAGACAGAACTGAAAAAGGAGCGTGATTTCCCTACTGAGTGAGTGGAGAACTGCCACATCACTTCTGTGGGTCATAAAATCCATCCTGGAAGAGGGTTTTGGGTCTGGATGACATCTTCTCTCTGCTAGGAGGAACTTCTGAGGTGAAAGTAAGATGGTGTTGAATGCCGTGGACTTACAGCAGTGGAGGGACTGTAGAAGAGGCTGGGATGGGAGACCCATCACAGACCCATCTCTGCCATCCCAGATCCATCAGAGCCATGAAAATCCAGTCAAAGCAGTGGTTTGGTATTGTTGAGAACCACCTCCCTGTGCAGTGTTGAATCGGTTGTGAGAATTCACAAGGTAGGAATTATATAATCTGCAGTTATTTTATTTCTGGAAAGCCCCGCCCACAACTATATATCAAATTAATTAGATGGGGTTCAGAAATTTGGTCGGGAAAATCTTTCACAAGGATGCTTACAGGGAATTTAGTAATTCAGAAAAATCAGAAAGCTTGGAAAAGGTTTGCTATAAAAAATAGCTTTGCCTCACTTACAAACAAAGGCAGCCTGGAGCCCTAGGGAACGTCTGCGCTACTCACGGCGGTGGAGTAGGAATTCGGAGATAGTCCCTTGGCTCCTTGTCGGCAGTCTGGCAGTGCCTTGAAGTGCAGATCGTGGGGCAGCACAGGGTAAAGCTCAGGCTGCTCACAGCATACCCACGGTTACGGCAGAGGCAGGTCCCTGCAACAGGCAGGCAGGATCTGACGGTCCAACGCTGAACGGTCCAACGCTGGCAGTCCGTGGCTAGCAGTCTGTGGCTAGCAGTCTGTGGCTAGCAGTCTGTGGCTAGCGGTCCCTCTCCAAAGTCCCTCTCAAAGTCCCACTAGATAATGTGTCCCATTGCCATATATATGCTGGGGCGATTTGCTCTCCCCCGTTCAAGCCTGCAGGGGTCGGGTAAGGTGCTTTGACATCTACTCCTTTCACATTCCAAACCCCTGGAACCAAAGGTGGGGGGAGCAGAACAGTTTCATGCCCCATTCAAACCTCCGGTGGGGCAGGGACTTGGGTGTGCCCCACCACAAGTGTCAGCCATGAAGGTGCTCTTATGGCACAGAACCAAAACACTGAATAGCAGCTGGCCTGTGGAGAGAATCCAGAGAGTAGAAAGGTCACTCCCCTACACCACTGTAACAATTATCCATATTATTAATTACCTGCAAGGAGGGAATTCAAAAGTGCAGACATAAGAGATCTCCAGAGTTTCCACAGCTCTTGCAAAAGCAGAGTTAAAAAGCCCAGAATATCCTTCTCAGGGCAGCTTCAGACATTTCTCTCCTTTTAAAATTTTTTCTATGTCAGCTTCTCAGCTGTACTTGCATATGGGCTACATATGGAGGAGACCAAAAAAAAAGCAATGGCTGGCGCCAAACAGTGCCTGCTGCAGCTTTTAACAGTCCTCTCCACTTGCTATTAAAATGCAGCTTTGCCTGGTGAAAATGCAGCTCCAAAAATACTTCCCAAAGACATGGCCCTTGGAGTGCAGCAGGGAAATGTGTTGAAAAGAAGGGTGCTCTGGGGTAACAGGAGCAGGGCTGAGAGCAGCAGCCAGGTCAGGCTGTCCCAGAGATGCCCAGCCTTGCTGAACTGGGTAACAGCAGCTTAGCAGCCTGGGGAGTTGCTGGGTGCATGGGCTGAGGTTAAGTGAAGAAGCAGCAGCAGCAGTGCATGGTGTGCCCTGATCAGGCTGACCCAAGTGACAGCTTGGGGAATGGGAGAATGTCAACCCCACCATCTATCCACTGTGTTTTGCTTCGTGCCATGTGTCCCCACGTGGGCAGCTCTTCTCCATTTTGCCTGGAAATTAGTGGGGATGTCTCTCTGGCTCCAAAACTCTGCCTTCACCTGAGATCTGGCCCTCTGCTCTTTACATTCCTTCAGTCCTGGCCTCATTTCTGTGCTCTCCCACCCATGTGCATCAAAAGGCAATTGCATGAACCTGTTTGCATCTCACCACCATGCCCCACTCTGAGGACAGGTTGGTTCTACTGCCATACAGTGAGACACTGCCCAGAGGGATCAGGCCAAGTGGGGAAACCTCTCCCCATCACTGCTGGCAGGTGGAGAAAAGGAGGCCAAGACCCAGAGAGCAATATGCCAACAGGGCCTGGGAAACCCATCTGGTTTTGATGCCTGCAGCAGGCTGTGGTATTGTCGCTGTCCTCAGGAAGCAGCTGGCAGCTTCTTTGAAGCCCACCTGCCCCCCATCTGCCTACCAGCTGCCCTTCCCACTGTGGCTGCCCACAAGGGTGTCGCGGGTGGGAGGCAGAGCAGGAGCAATACTGGGGCTCAACATTCAGCAGGATGGTGGGCTGCCCATGTCTGGTGGCTTGGCTCTGACTGTGGGCCAGATGCCCACCAAAGCTACTCTGCCACTCCCCTTCTTAGATGGACAGGGGAGAGGGAAAATACAACCAAAGGCCTGTGAGTCAAGATAGAAGCAATTTAATAGGATGAAAAGCAAATGCAAAGGCAGAAGCAAGAGCAAACAAAGATATTACTCTCTACTTCCCATCAGCAGATGATGTGCTGTCTCTTCCTGGGAAGCAGGACTTCAATACATGTAGTGGTTGCTCCAGAGACACCATCAACAAATGTTCCCCACTTCCTTCTTTCACTTCACTTATATATCTGAGCTGATGTCATATGGTATGGAAAACCTCTTCTATGAGTTTGGGTCAGCTGGCCTAGCCATGTCCCCTTCCAGGATCTTGCCCTTCCCTCAGCCTACTGTTGAGGGAAAATGCTGGTGCATTGGCTTGGTGATTGGCTCAGCAGTAGCCAAGACACTGGTGTGTTACCGGCACTCAGCTGCAGCACTGCAAAACACAGCACTACTTCTCCCAGGCACCCAGTGATAGAACAAGAGGAGACAGTCTCAAACTGTGCCAGAGCAGGTTAGGGCTGGATGTTAGGAAGAAGTTCTTCATGGAAAGAGTGATTGCATATTGGAATGGGCTGCCCAGGGAGGTGGTGGAGTCACCATCCCTTTATGTATTTAAGAGAAGGCTGGATGAGGCACTTAGTGCCATGGTTTAGTTAATTAGAAGGGTTAGGTGATAGGTTGGACTTGATGATCTTAGAGGTCTTTTCCATCCTGATTAGTTCCGTGTGAGTCTCTCTGTGTGTAAGACTCTGGGGAGAACTGACTCCAGCTCAGGTAAACCAAATACACCCACCATGATGGGGACAAGTGGGCAGTTTTTGAAGCAGTGGTTGTGAACTCTGACCATGGGTCTTTTAGTCTTCCACTCCTCTCCCATAGCACCTGGCAGTCACTGAGCAGCAGGCTAAAATCTGGTTAAGGCAAATTGCACTTCAGTGAAATATGAAATACTTGCACAGGCATACAGAGGACGTTTAACATGGAGCTGTGTGAGGGCACTGATGGCTGTAGTATGAATCTCCATCAGAATGGTACTGATTACTGCATAAACCTACACCACTGTTTCAGAGGTGCCCAAAACCAGGGATTAAAATGCAGACTCACTGTGGGCAGTGATGCTTCTTAACCCTTTCTGATGGTTCTTGCCAAGTTCCTTTGGAAAGAGGACTCATTTTCCAAGAGATGTTTTCTTATCTGCACTGGCTGTACCTGTTCCTGTAAGCTGTACACATCTCACCTGCCTGACAGCATCCTCAGCAGTGTCTGATGGCTCCATTCTCCCTTAAAATGCAACAGAAGCTTATGAAATACTCTGTTATCAAGATCTATCTTTTGTCTGCTCCAGCTGCACACAAGATCAATATCTATTTTAAGGATTCTTGCATGACACTGCAGAGCTTTCTTCAGAAACAGAATGCAAAATAGATGGAAAATGGTACACTTAAAAAAAATTAATCTTCTTCTTGTCTTTTATGTAGTTTCAGCATCTATCTTTTTGCATTCCTTGTTTCAAAGCAGCACACCTGCACTCATGCAGTAAACAGCCTTTGCCATTGATACCTGCTCACATTGTCTCTTTATGCCCAAGTGAGATTTGTATTAATCTCTTCCTGCAACAACCCATTGGTGAAGAGCTGAACTTCTTAGCAATTATAGAATCATAGAATCATAGAATGGTAAGGTTGGAAGGGACCTCAAGGATCATCTAGTTCCAACCCCCTGCCATAGGCAGGGACACCTCCCACTAGTACAGCTCACTCAAGGCCTCCTCCAACCTGGCCTTCAACACCTCCAGGGAGGGAGCAGCCACAACCTCCCTGGGCAACCTGTGCCAGTGTCTCACCACCCTCACTGCAAACAACTTCCTCCTAACATCCAGTCTAAATCTCCCCTCTGCCAGTTCAAACCCATTGCCCCTTGTCCTGTCATTGCAAGACCTTGTCAATAGTCCCTCCCCAGCCTTCCTGTAGCCCCCTTCAGATACTGGAAGGCTACTCTAAGGTCTCCTGGAAGCCTTCTCTTCTCCAGGCTGCAGAGCCCCAACTCTCTCAGCCTGTCCTCACAGCAGAGCTGCTGCAGCCCTCTCAGCATCTTGGTGGCCTCCTCTGGACCCGCTCCAACACTTCCATGTCCTTCCTGTGCTGGGGGCTCCAGAACTGCACACAGGACTCCAGATGGGGTCTGAGGAGAGCAGAGCAAAGGGGCAGAATCCCCTCCCTTGCCCTGCTGCCCACACTGCTCTTGCTGCAGCCCAGCACTCGGTTGCTGTCTGGGCTGCACTCACACTGCAGGCTCATGTTGAGCTTTTCATCAACCCAGATCCCAAGGTCCTTTTCCTCAGGGCTGCTCTCAGCCATTCACCACCCAGCCTGGAGTTGTGCTTGGGATTGTGCCTACCCAGGTGCAGGACCTTACACTTGGCCTTGTTGAATGTCATGAGTTTGGCCTGGACCCAGCTCTGCAGCCTGTGCAGGTCCCTCTGGATGGATCCCTGCCCTCTAGCAAGTCGACTGTGCCACACAGCTTGGTGTCATCTGCACACTTGCTGAGGCTGCACTGATTCCTCTGTCCATGGCACTGACAAAGATGTTAAACAGCACTGGTGCCAGCACTGACCCCTGAGGGATGCCACTTGGCACTGGTCTCCAGGTGGACATTGTGCTGTTGATCACCACTCTCTGCATGTGACCATCCAGCCAATTCCTTCTTTAAAAAATGGAAAGTGATATTAGAAGTCAGTTTTCACTGTGAAAGCAGTAGTTGAGAAGCATAAAGGGGTTGTGGGACTGGTAAAAAAAAAAAAAATATATATATATATATGGAAAGAAAATAATGAGCTTCAGAAAACTCTGTTGTTATTGTTGTTGCCAGTATTGCTAGGTTTTCAGAATATTTTGCCCACACTCAAAGCTACACTTCTGGGGAAAAGAAAAGGATCCCATTTGTTTCAGAAGGGTCTCTGGGAAAGTGTGAGAAATCATGTATTCTATCACCCTGGCCATGCTGACATTTCTGTGGCAACCACAGGCAGAGACAGAGGTGAAAAACATTGGGTTGAAATGGAAAGGAATGAGTGGCTGCTGTTGGAGTATAAGAAAATAACACAGGTGTTAAAGTGCCCTCCAGTGCCAACCCAAACAAAGGGTGGTCTGCTCCTAATTTTCCTTAGAGTTACAAAGGTATAATTTCCAACTACAATAAGATTTCTTTCCATGAAATTTAATTGAGGAATCGAGATTACTTTTTAAACCAAAAAATTAACTAGTCCAGGGATTTCTGGACTCATGTGTCTTGGCAAATGAGGTTGATTTTAATGGCATTAGCACTGAGTGGACGAATGGGACTAATTTGCAGCATAGAGGGTTCCAGATACATAAAAAAATTGCTGGTAATAAAGATTTATGAATACCATATTTACGCTGATGAAGTGCTTGGTTGTGGCTAGTTCCTCTTAGTTTTGGGTTTGTTTGTTTTTTTTGTTTGGTTTGGTCTGGTTTGTTTTTGTCCTGTGGCCTTTTTGAGGGGGCAGGAAAAGAAGAAGAGAGCAAAAGGAGTTAGAAGATGCAAGATGGGTCAGGCTTTGCACGCCCCAAAGAAACAACAAATTGTTTGATGTCACAGACATTGTTAGGCTGAGCTCAAAATGTCCAGTACTTTTGTCACTGCTGATAGCATCAAGCAGATGTTTGGTTGTTTATTAAACATGGAGATAAAGCCAGGATGGTGTGAGGAGGATCGTCACAGCCTGACACAGCCTGCCCAGGGCACTGTGCCAGCAGGAGAGCCTTCAGACCTTGGCTGTTGTGCTTTCTTTCCCTTTGGGATGCATGGTGCATAAACTCTGCTAATTTCAAAGGGAGGTTTTAATCAGAATGTTTTTAGAATCATAGAATGGTAAGGTTGGAAGGGACCTCAAGGATCATCTAGTTCCAACCCCCTGCCATAGCCAGGGACACCTCCCACTAGTACAGCTCACTCAAGGCCTCCTCCAACCTGGCCNATCAGACTAAGTCTCTATTTAAGATATAGAGCAGGTTTGTAAGCTGTCCAGGTATTTGGTGTTTGGGGTTGAATTTTCCTCCTCTCCCTCATATTGACAGTTTCTTAGGAACTGGACAGCCACAAACTCACCTATCAGCCTGTCCTCATAGCAGAGCTGCTCCAGCCCTCTGAGCATCTTCATGGCTCTCCTCTAGACCTGCTCCAACACTTCCATGTCCTTCCTGGGCTGGGGGCTCCAGTTTTTAAGAACTTGCAACTTTGCATTTTTTTTGTTTTATATATCAAAGCAGCAGCACCCTGGGAAAGGTTTGGCAGATGCTCAGCTCCTCTAAACACATTTCCATCAGCACCTGATATCAGGGAATTACTACGGCCAGCTGTTGCTTCAAGCAGTGTCACAGATCTGGTAAGAGCAAAATGTTTGGCTGGGCCATTCTGCCTTCAGACCCTCTTGTCATACACTGGTGCATGTGATGTTGAGTTGTTTAGAGGGAATTTCTGTGGTTCCTGAAATATCTTGACCTTGAAAGTGGCCTTGGTCCTGTATAAGTGACTAATGTTCTTCAGGTTTCTCATCTGCCTGCTCTTTTCTTTAAAAAAAAATAATCAATAATTCTTGGAATCTAGTGTAAGGTTTCAAGATTTTCTTAGGCTTACCAAAATACACAGAATGAAACCAACCCAAGAAATGTCAGAAGAATTGACTGGG
This sequence comes from Ramphastos sulfuratus, assembly GCA_013399055.1. NCBI lineage: Eukaryota > Metazoa > Chordata > Aves > Piciformes > Ramphastidae > Ramphastos > Ramphastos sulfuratus. The sequence goes on from WBNM01025203.1 coordinate 29,945, forward strand.
CAAGTAAAGTTCTATTACTTTATGTAATGTTCCCTTTGAAATGTGGATTTGTAGTTCTATATTGTACCATAAACAGCAAATAGCTCTTTTGTCCTTCCAAAGGGGAGTTGACTCATGTAAACTTTGCATTAGGTGCCTCCTGTTCAGCCTTTCTAAAACAAATTATGTGATCTTAATCATGTTTTGCCTCCTGCATTTCTTGCTTTTCTTATCACTTCGTTTTACATTTAGAGATTCTAGGCATTGCTTATTTGGGATGTTGCATACAAACTTTAACAACTGTAGCAGTTGTTCAAACATCAACCCCATCAAAATGGAGCAGAGAAGAGAGTCTGGAGAACAGGTCTTATGAGGAGCAGCTGAGGGAACTGGGGTTTAGTCTGGAGAAAAAGGAGGCTGAGAGGAGATCTTATTGCTCTCTACAGCTACCTGAAAGGAGATTGTAGTAAGAGGAGTGTCTGTCTCTTCTCCCAAGTAACAAGTGATAGGACAAGAAGAAATGGTCTTAAGTTGCACCAGGGGAGGTTTAGATTGTACATGATAAGAAAATTCTTCATTGAAAGGCTCATCACAGACCAGAACAAGCTCCACAGGAAGGTGGTTGAATCATCCTCCCTGGAGGTGTTTAGCATAGATGTGGTGCTAAAGGACCTCGTTTAGCACCAGACTTGGCAGAGTTAGATAATGGTTGGACTTGGTGATCTTAAATGTCTTTTCCAACCAAAATGATTATTTGATTCTCTGAAAATCAATGTAACATCATTTTTTTTTTTTTTTCTAATAGGAGGTTATTTCCCTAATTCAGAGACCAGAAAATCCTTGTGTAGCATCTGGTAAAATCAAGTCCAGGAGGAAAGAATCTAGCAAAGGAGGCAGAGACAATATGAAGATAGTAAGAGTCAGTGTCTTTTTCCATTTAACTGTAGGCATCTCTACCACCACACCTGCTCCATGGCTCCAGCATTTGATGAGTCTATACTGTTAGGCTTATTTAAATATTTCGAGCTTACATATCTAAGATCTAGGGGCTGGATTCATTCTACACCTGGAACATCAGAGGTAAACATGAAGCTGACTAATTTCCCTAGTCTTTCAAAACTGGGCATCTCAAGAGAGTGAGTCCACATTTTATGAGCTGCCTTTCTCCATCCTTTTAAAGCAGACTAAGACCAGTTCTGCAAAATGTTGCTTAGACACATCTGTTTCTATTGAAAATTAAGGCAAGTCAGGAAATCTTACCAAAGAAATGAACCTTCAAATCAAGAGGAACCAAGGAGACAATATATTTCTGCCCTTTTCCTACCAAGAAAGATTTGAAGACGGTTTAGAAAAGTATCTTCAACTCATATTGCAAATGTTTGTTTGTTTGGTTGATCTGTTGGTTGGTTGGTCTGTTGGTTGGTTGGGTTTTTTTCCTATGAGGATGATGGTGAGTGCTCAGTGAGGTTGTCAGATGCCAACGGGTAAAGGATTTTCATCAAGATTAGTAGGAGCTGGCCAGGCAACGCTTTCAGTGTTTGCTAAGCAGACACTCCTTTTCCCAAGCTGGCTCAAGAATAAATCCCACTCTTCTGGAGTTAAGTTGCTTTTCAAAATAATATTTGGGACCTTAACTGTTCAGAATGCCTTTTTGAAAAACACTATTGTAGATCCTCTTAGATGCTGCTTGTGACCACAGCATATAGGGGAGGCGTGGTGATATCCAAGACCATTTGATTATCAATTTGTGGGGCATGTTCTTAGGCAGATCAAGTGTGAAGAGTAATTTTATTTAGTTTGAAGTATCTGGTAAACATAAAGGGAAAAAAGAGCTCTGTAGCTGGACAGGTCTTATCTCAGTATCTTTATTTACATTTTCAAAGAACACTGACGCAATCGAGCTACCAAAAGAACTGCTTTCCATCAGCCTGGGAACAGAAACAAATTAGTCTTTAATAGTGTTGTGTGAAAACTGTGGCAAACCTTATGTAAACCTGTGCAAACAGAATGTTTGTGTTCTAGTTCCAGGTCATTTAATGGGCAAAAAAAGAGAGACATTTTTGGGTGGAATAGCCATGAAATGGTTTGCTATTGTATAAGGATAGGAACTGCTGTATCAAACTAGTGGTGACATATCGAGAGCCAGATGCGCCAAAGCAAAATCCAAGACATCCCAGTGTGGATAATTATGAAACAGTCTGACCACAGAGGACATTTCTGCATAAATGACTTTAGCCCTAAAAGGCTACGTGTTTATATTGCTTCTGAAAAGGTTTTAGACTGATTTCCCACAGACACAGGGCTTATGCAACCAGTGTGCTGCCTGGCTGTGAAAATCTCTAACTCCCTCCCTCCCTCCCTCCCTGCTCTCCTGCCTCCAGCAACCTCTAAACACATCTGATCTCTGCCACATCAACCAGAGGAGAGGAAGTCTCACAAATAGTTAAATGCCTACAGGTTTCATGAATATAAGCTGCTCCCCAGTGAGGAAAGACAGGTAATAATGACAGTTCAGGGTAAGCTTACACCTCAATAAAAAACAGAGAAACCACATGGGAGGGCATCTTGTTAAGTGCTCCAACTGCATGAAAAGCTTCAACTGTGGCTCTCTATCAACACGAGATGCAAATCCTAGGTAGCCATTGGCACTAATGGTGCTATCTCTTTTTCCTATCTCTTTTTCCTATTGATTATAAATTTGGGTATCCTCAGGATCTAATATAAATGCTTTGTTTTTTGTGACTGAGCATGTTCTTAGCTTTAACAACCTCCGGGGGCAATGACTGCTAGTTGACTAACACACAGATAGGGCATTTCCTTTTGGTGCTAAAAATCTATAGATTTTGCTGTAGTTCTTCCCATAAAGCAGCTGGGCTTAATTAGTGTGTGATGCTCTTTATGGGAGCAAGCTAATTTGTAAATTAATCAGAAGTAAATTGAAGGCAGCCTTACTCTCTTGGGAAGGCTGGAATTAATTGTTTGAAGGTATTGAAATCTTGCCTCCTTGCCACACTGTGCTACTTGACCCTTGTCCAAATAATTTTAGAGGATTTCTATTATCCCTCTTTTTAGGACAGGACATTTGCCCTGTGGCAATCCTTTCCCCTTGCACTGCCAAATGCCACATCTTGTATCTCTTCTTCATAACCTTTGCAGCATCATTAATTAAATGAAGCCTCCTAAGAGATCCGTGGTCCTTGCCATAGTGCTTGCTCATTGTTTTGGCCAGTGTTTGGATACTGAACAAAAGTTATGATAAGAAGTTCTAAGGTGAAAAGCTGAGTCACCTAAAATAGAAGGAGATACACATTTCCCTTCAAACTGATTTGCTGGTATTGCTAATGAGGAAATTTATCCATATGTATTCTGACAACTTCTCAAGACAGTCTTGTTTCAGTTGCAAATGTATACCTCCCTCTGCTTTTCTTTAGCATTTGTGCAGGGATGGTATTGTTCCTAGGAGCAGTACTGGGAAGGCACTTTGATGCACCCACTTGTGTGTTGCTCCTTCCTAAAATAAAGTAAATCTATATTTCATTTGGAAGTCCAAATGATTTGTAAGATGAATCGACCTGTCAGGGGCTGGCAAACAATACATTATGTGTCAGGTGCTGGATGACACAGTTCAGCTTCCTGCAACCCTCAAAGATGCAGAAAAGCAGAGTGCTGGAGTCTTTCTGGGCAAAACATTAATTGAACATTATTTGAACAGAAATTCACACTGTAGAAATTTCTCCCCACAATTTTCTGAGCCATGTGTTCATTGTGTTTTCTTAGAGAAGTGACTTTTATTCACATGGAAGAAGCATGGACACAGAGGTGCAGTGGCTTGAAAGAAGAGGAGAAACGAGACCTTGCAGGTCCAAGGGGACAGAGCCTCTGGTAACTCTGAAGGACTGAGGGTTCTTAGAAGTTTGCTTCTGAAAAGGTAGTTCTGGAGAATTCTGCTTGGCTTTTAGTGAAGTTGCTGAGCATTTTTGAGAGGACCACCTATAGTGATGCATCATGATTCTGCAAGCAGCCATATCAACCTGTTATTTCCTAGAACTTTTCTTTGGACTGTAGATATTTATGTCCATGCCTGCAACATATTTTATATCCCAGTCTTCTCTTCCATGTCTACCACACATCATAGAATCATAGAATGGTAAGGTTGGAAGGGACCTCAAGGAGCGTCTAGTTCCAACCCCCTGCCATAGGCAGGGACACCTCCCACTAGTACAGCTCACTCCAGGCCTCCTCCACCCTCGCCTTGAACACCTCCAGGGAGGGAGCAGCCACAACCTCCCTGGGCAACCTGTGCCAGTGCCTCACCCCTCTCACTGCAAACAACTCCCTCCTAACGTCCAGTCTAAATCTCCCCTCTGCCAGTTCAAACCCATTGCCCCTTGTCCTGTCATTGCAAGACCTTGTCAACAGTCCCTCCCCAGCCTTCCTGTAGGCCCCCTTCAGATACTGGAAGGCTACTCTAAGGTCTCCTGGAAACCTTCTCTTCTCCAGGTTGCAGAGCCCCAACTCTTGTAGCCTGTCCTCATAGCAGAGCTGCTTCATCCTCATTTCCAAACTCCCACATAATCTACTCTAAGGGCAATTTTTTGACATTTGAGAGGGGTGTTAACAAGAATCAGATGCTGCCATGTCTCGTGAAAGAACTAAGTTTCCTTTACCAGCTGTGGTATGAGGTGGTAACAAATAAATAAATAAATAAATTCATTGGTGTGGACATTACAGTAAAGTTCTTGTATTTAGCAGGTGAAAAGTCAATACTTGACCTGTAGTGAGATTTGCTCATGGAAAACCTCTGGCAGCTGTTTTTAGCAGCAGTGCATTAGTCACCCTTGGAAAGCTGCTAGCTGCTTGGTGCCTCTGGCTCGTGCCGTGCTGTGTGTGAGGATTGCTTTGGATGCTGCACAGTGTTAACAGCCACTCCCACGTTGCCTCAGGTGTTGAGTTTAAGCACGTGCTTCCTGGTTATTTTAGGAAAACATGAGCTCACATTCCAAATAGCTTTCTCTCCAGCTGGAAGACATGGGTTGTAGAAGGCCCTGCCTGGGGGGCCTGGGAGGCTGGGTAATGTCTCGCATCATAGAATCATAGAATNACTGCAAACAACTTCCTCCTAACATCCAGTCTAAATCTCCCCTCTGCCAGTTTAAACCCATTGCCCCTTGTCCTGTCATTGCAAGACCTTGTAAATAGTCCCTCCCCAGCCTTTCTGTAGGTCCCCTTCAGATACTGGAAGGCTATTCTAAGGTCTCCTGGAAGCCTTCTCTTCTCCAGGCTGCAGAGCCCCAACTCTCTCAGTCTGTCCTCATAGCAGAGCTGCTGCAACCCTCTGATCATCTTCGTGGCCTCCTCTGGACCCGCTACTGGAAGGATCATGTCATGGTATTTCTGTCCAACCAGTTTGAGGATATGAGGTGAAAAGAAGGCAGTACAAGTGTGACCAAGGGCTGAGAAAGGGATATTTTTCTATGTCAGATGGAGATCAGGTAACGCGAAGACAGTGGAGCAGTGTGGTCATGGAGTGAGGTCTAATGAGTGGAATATCTTACAGCACATCAAAAGTGGTGGATTAAGTCATGCTGCATTAAGGCTAAGACAACTCCTAAAAATAAATGACAAAGGGAAAATATAGATGATGAATTAAATAATCAGTCTGGTCAGGTGGAAACCTGTCTTGCTCGATACAAGTCTGTTAGGCTAAGAAATGTGGTTGTTTCAGCTGCTAAATTAATCCTTCAGTTTTACTGCTAAAACTCCAATAAATTGCTCCAATGGTACAATAGGGGTTTAAATTTTGCCAGGGGATCCTCGTGGTGCAGGGAAATTCCTGGGTATCCACAAGCCAAGGAGGTTGTTTAAGAGAGGGCACAATTGTGTTTAGACCAGGCGTGGCTCACTGTATAGGATAAGTCTGAAAGCACATGGGAAGGCACAAGGAAGCTGAGAAACTCTCTCCTCTCTCCTCCATTCTATGGCTTCTGCAACAATCTTTCAAAAGAACCTCATAAATCTCTAAGTAGTGGAGCTTTAAAAACATTGTTACGGTAATAGTTCAGCCCTGCTTCCTTTGTTATGTGTTAATGGTGCCCTTCTCTTAAGTCTACTAATAAAAGAAACTTAAACCTCAAGGTGAAAGCCATTGTAAAGTTAAAAAACAAACACATTGGTGCTGTTAGTCCATAACATGCAAACCTCCGGAGCGGCTCTGCATCGGGGGTTAGCCTCAAACCTTCACCAGGGAGCTTACGCTGGCTGCAATCATAGAATCATAGAATAGAATCATAGAATGGTAAGNCTGCTGTGCTTTTGGGGTCACCTCCTCTATGCATGAGTCAGAGCTGTACAGAAATATTTAGACAGCGGAAGGTCTCTTAACAGAGGGGGTAAGGGATGGGGAAACTTCAGACAAGTTAGGAATAACAGAGAATATTACATCTGGAATCTAGATAAAATGATTCATGATCCATATCACACTGAAAATCTCTTTAGTATAACTTTTGAACCACTCTATGGACTACATTCATATAGAATTTATATCTATATCCAGGTTTGTTCACAGGTCTGTGGAACACTCTTCTTTCAGTTACATTCTTCAATTCTATATATCACAGTATCACAGTGTAAGCAAGGTTGGAAGAGACCTCAAAGATCATCAAGTCTAACCCATTACCACAGACCTCAAGACTAGACCATGGCACCAAGTGCCATAAATAAAATAAGAAAATGGAAATATGTCTGATTTTCCCAAACTGACCAGGATGTCACCACTGTGCAGGCAGCCCAGTCCTCAAAGCAGTAGACTACTTCAGTCTTTATGAGGGAGTGAAGAGTGCATGTAGATGATGGCACAGTATGGACATTTGGGGAGAAAGCTATGGCATCTCGAAAAGCCTCTCAGCTTTATGTTCCCTGTGGTTTCTGTGAGCAATTATTTATTAGGGAAGTAAATGAAAGAAAAAGCCATAAATGAGTGGGAAGTGTAGACTGATTTCTGGAGAAAAGTGCAGTGGAAAAGACAGGAAGGCTGAATTTAGGCAGACCTAGAAAATATAAAAATGAAGCCAACTATTCCTTTCCTATTGCCAAGACACTGTGCTGTTATAAATAGAAAAAGTGAGGGTCTCTCTAACCTCACTGAGTCTTGAAGAGGTGATGATTTGGTTCAACTAATCTTGTCCTGATGTGCTTTTGTGCAAAAGCAAGGACTGTCCCCTGTGAACACTGTGGTCAACTCCTGCTTAGCCACTGAGTATTCTCAGAAAAGATGAAATCTCAAGATGACTTTTCCAGACAGATCTTGCTGTGGAGATCCTCTGAGCTCCTGAGACCTGGCATCTTTCCATATGGTGTCCACTTGGGAGCAGATAAAATGAAGGTGGTCTCAGCTTTTGTGTTTATAGGTGAGAAATCAGTTTTGAGCCTAGATGACCTTCCAGAACCTGAGGAAACCTTAAAGTGTGTTTATGCTGGTGTCCTGGGGTGACATGACTTGAATCTGGTATTAAACCCTTCTTTGTGCACCACACAAATGTAGCAGCTCTGGAGACCTGCAGCTTTTTGTGTTTAGGTGTGATGAGATGTACATTCCCAAGAACCAGACTGCCAAAAGCAGTTGGCCACTTGGAGGTTTGCTGAGGGACAAATCATAGAATCACAGAATCATAGAATGGTAGGGTTGGAAGGCACCTCAAGGATCATCTGGTTCCACCCCCCTGCCATAAGCTGGGACACCTCCCACTAGTACAGCTCACTCAAGGCCTCCTCCAACCTGGTCTTGAACACCTCCAGGGAGGGAGCAGCCACAACCTCCCTGGGCAACCTGTGCCAGTGCCTCACCACCCTCACTGCAAACAACTTCCTCCTAACATCCAGTCTAAATCTCCCCTCTGCCACTTTAAACCCATTGCCCCTTGTCTTGTCATTACAAGACCTTGTCAATAGTCTCTCCCCAGCCTTCCAACCCATCAGTCCTCACCTGAGCCATGCTAGTGAAGCTGGTACGTATTCATGGACCCGCTGCCTCATTGAGACAGAAAAGATGCCCATGTGGACCATGAAATGAGCTGCTGGAGGTAGAATCCCCTTCCCACACATGTTGTGCTCTTCTTAGGGTGGCAGATAGAGTTAATTTTTTTTTTTTAAAAAGGAAGTTAAAAAAAATAGTTGGAAAAAGGTGGAAAAAGAGAGACACCTTGAATAGATCTTTATTTGTGTTGCCAGTGATCCCAGGATGAAGACAGAATCCTTGTAGATACCTATCTAGTTTCTACTATGGGATACATCAGAGCTGACAGGTTTTCACCAGGAAGGTTATATTCTGTTACAGCAGCATTTCTTTTCATGGAAAATATTTTCAGCTGGAAAATTTTTGCTGAACTTGTGGTATGAACATGAATGGCTCTGACAGCGGTGTTACAGTTACTTCATCCATGAAAAGCAGAGAGGCTCTGGAGGGGCAGGAGTAGGCTAAAAGTGCAGCCTCTACCTCTCCATAGCAATACTGAACATGGGCTGTCCTGTCTACAGCTCTGGCCACCCCCAAAACCCTACAGTGGTGAAAATCTTGAGGGCTTACAAGCAGCATGGCTCTTGGCTGAGCTGCAAGTACTGGGTGTGTACAAGCAGGGCTTGCTCCCAGCCAGCTGCATAAGGACTTTCAGCCATATTTTAATCCGATTGATGGAGTGGCCGGAGATGCTGATGAGATTAGAGCTCAGCAGGATGACGAAGCACTTGGGATTTGCCCCCACACCAATCTCTGCAGCACACCAAAAGGGAATGGCTGATCTTGATTTACAAGCCCAAAAAAACCCTGTGCTGCAGTGGAGCGTTTCCTCCGAGACGTGAGTCCAACACAAACACATCTCACAGTCTGCACTCAGACCTTTGTCTGGCTTGCTTTTTTTTCTTTTTTCTTTTTCTTTTTCTTTTTCTTTTTCTTTTTCTTTTTCTTTTTCTTTTTCTTTTTCTTTTTCTTTTTCTTTTTCTTTTTCTTTTTCTTTTTCTTTTTCTTTTTCTTCTTCTTTTTCTTTTTCTTCTTATTTTTATTATTTTTTCTTCTTTTTCTTTTTCTTTTTCTTTTTCTTTTTCTTTTTCTTTTTCTTTTTCTTTTTCTTTTTCTTTTTCTTTTTTCTTTTTCTTTTTCTTTTTCTTCTTTTTCTTCTTTTTCTTTTTATTTTTTCTTTTTCTTTTCCTTTTTCTTTTTCTTTTTCTTTTTCTTCTTCTTTTCTTCTTTTTCTTTTTCTTTTTCTTTTTCTTTTTCTTTTTCTTTTTCTTCTTTTCCTTTTCTTTTTCTTTTTCTTTTTCTTTTTTTCTTTTTCTTTTTCTTTTTCTTTTTCTTTTTCTTTTTCTTTTTCTTTTTCTTTTTCTTTTTCTTTTTCTTTTTCTTTTCCTCTCTCCCGCTTTCCGCTGTGCCCAATGCCTTGTGCATTGCTTCAGCCATTGAGTCACTGTGGGGGATCCATAGGCACGGTGCAACTGGCAGGCATTCAGCCTGACTTCCTGCAAGACAACCTGCTGGGCAGCAACACTTCAAGAACCTCTTTTCTCTCTACCTGTCAGATGCCAACAGAAGTAATGGCTCTTGGGGCTGGCTGGCTCAGAGGGGCTGGGGTCCACAGAGGGTGTAAATCACTATGTATGCTCACGGGCAGCAGTAGAACAAGGTGGATTTGCACAAGCTGTGGATTTCATCCATTGCACTTAAGTAGACATCTTTTTTTCTTCTTAACCACATGAAAAGGGAAAAATTAAGGCAAAGCATTCCTACAGCTCTGATTTCTTTGTTTGCAGGAATGGTGTCTTTAAATGCTCCAGCTCAAAGCATCGGTACTGTTAGTAGAGTGACTTGCAGGTACAACGCAGCAGCCACCGGAACATCTGTCACAAGGACACAGAGTGCTCCCTCTTGGGTGAGCCTCGGCATTTACGCCCTGGACCAGCAGCTTGACACTCTGTGACCTGCCTGGTAACATTCTTAATCCACCTCTTTATAAATACACGTTCCTGAGAGGGGCTAAGGGGGAGGACAGGAGGGAGGATCTTTCAGCCTCGAGCTGTGCTTTCAGGAAGCGGATGAAGGTCCACAGGCTAAGTGGATTAAGACCAGGGAATGTCAGTTCAAAAATAGGAGCTGCAGCTTGATAAAAAGATCTTGGAAAGCGAGAGGATTCCTTGTTGCCAGCACCAGGCCTCCAGAGGAAGTGAGGAAGGGCTCAGTCTAGCCAGCATTTCCTGTAATGGCTGTGGACATGGCCTGGAGATGTCCAGGAGATCCTCCTTCTCCTTGTGGTGTGGCTCTGCCTGGCTCTGAGCCCTGCAATGTATGCATATCCCTGCAAGCTTCAGCTGGTAGAGCAAAACCAAGGTGGGGTCCTCCAGGGAAGGCTGCAAGCATAGGGCACTCTCCCCCTGCCCCTCACCCTGCCCTTGTTTAAGCTCCCTAAGTAGCCAAGCTTTGGTGGACACAGTCATGCCTAACACAAAACACTCCTCTAGAACAATGGGAGCACCTGGAGTTATAAGTGAGATATATTTATTAACACACACCCCTCACCCCCCCCAACAAAACAAACAATCCCCTCTCCCCCACAGATAAAATAACCATCAAAATAAGGGAGAGTTAAAAATTGGATTTGAAGATAAAAATTCAGTAACAAGAATCAGCATCACCTACTTTTGACTCCTCAAACTTTTTATTCCTCCTTTCCTTGATGCAGACATTTCTATTCTTCAGGACAGTGGCTGGTTTTGCCTTGAATCTTGTGCACTGAAAGAGCACTGACATTTTCTGACTATGCCTTTTGCATTTTACCCTCTTTGTTTTGGTCCAATATACTGGTGTTAAGCTTGTTGTTTAAAAGTAGTTGCCCTTGTAATCATATTTTGCTAAGTCAGAAGCAGCTGAATGGGCTTTTGCCCAGGTATTCAAAAGATGATTACTCTTTAACCTGATTTCAATTGTGTTAATGATTTTAAGTTTGAAGTTAGCAAGTAAGAAAGGTGCATAAATTGAAGCATGATGTGAGAGGCAGTGGATCTTCTAAATCTTTTTAACTCTTAATGTTATTATAAAAGGCATCTTGCTTTTTCTTTTTTTCCCCCTCTAGATTAAAATATGCCAAAGAAAGCCCTGTTAGGTTTCACATGCATAGGATCTATGCTATAAAATGACAGCTATAAAATGACATCATAGAATCATAGAATCATAGAATCATAGANACTTTAGGAGGTTTTTGGTTTTTTTTTTAGTTTTTTGTTTTGTTTAGTTTTTTGTTTAGTTTTTTAGGGTTTGGTGTTTTTTTTTTTTCCCCCTGTCCTAATACTGCAGGGGTTAACAGCTTAGTGGATGGAAACAGGTCTGAAAGTCTCCAGGAAGATAATACTTGGGAAGACAGGTTTAAGCTAAATAAGCAAGCAGATTTCATCAGCCTTCTTGGAAACAACCTGACCAGAGAGTTGTGATCTGTTTCTAAATTTGGCCCTTGCATTTTCCATGCAAAGGAAGTAACAAAAACAGTGGCAGTAATCCCCAATGAATTTGGACACGCACATCAGGGGCTCAATGCCTTTGTTTGTTACAGGGCCACGGTGAGTTGGGTGTTGTAAACATGACTCATGACAAGTTTAATTAAGACAACAAACATGGGAAACGTAGCAGAAGGTCACGCATCTTTCTTCATAGTTATGACAACCAAAGGTTTTTCTGAGAGATCTGAATGTGCTGCACCAGGCAAATATGAATACAGGCTTTGTACTGATTTCCTATTTCCCAAAATGATCCTTACTATCTTTTGGATGGTGCTGTAGCAGTTTAAGAGCTAATGCTTTATTTTGATTCTAAATTATAAACAAGAGACAGAAACATTCTGGACATTCTTTTGAATGTAAACTGAATGAGCAGGGCATTGGTTATAAAAAAATAATAATGATAAAATATCATTCATTCGTTTTCTAAGAGGGATAAAATGGCAATGTATAAACAGTTTCACTCTCTTGGCTCTTGGATTATAGACTCTTGTCACCGTTCCTTTGCTGGAGCCCCCAGCACAGGAAGGACATGGAAGTTGGAGAGGGTCCAGAGGAGGGCCATGAAGATGATCAGAGGGCTGCAGCAGCTCTGCTATGAAGACAGGCGACAAGAGTTGGGGCTCTNGTTGTGGCTGCTCCCTCCCTGGAAGTGTTGAAGGCCAGGTTGGAGGAGGCCTTGAGTGAGCTGTACTAGTGGGAGGTGTCCCTGCCTATGGCAGGGGGTTGGAGCTAGATGATCCTTGAGGTCCCTTCCAACCTTACCATTCTATGATTCTATGATTCTATATACTAACTTTGAGTGAACTGATACCATGTGAGCCTTGCTGTTTTTCTGTCCGAGGGGAGAGAAGAAGGTGGCATTGTCCCCTTCTGGGCTTTCTTTGTCCAAGGGGTGAGGATTTGATTTCTGTATTGTTTTTAAATTGTATATAATTGTAAATACATGTAAATATATTTTGTGTATATTTAGCTTGCTGTAAAATGTAGCTTTATCTTACTTCCAAGCCATCTGAGCTGGTCTTGTAAATTTTATCTGGGAGGTGATTTTCCTCAACTCACCACAGGTGCTAAAGTAATCTGAATAGAAAAAACAAAACCAAAAACCTGACCTAATGCACAAGCACATTAACTTATTACAAGCCAGATTGCAGCTGATGAAAATATAGATGTTGACAATGTTGTGAATGCATGATAAGACTTCTACAGTCAATTTGATTCTGCCCCAGCAATGAGAAATTCCTGGATGAATCAGACACTCATACACCCACCTGTCAATGCACAACCTGCCTGTTTCTCAGGCATTTGCTTGAATGCGCACACTCATGGATGGAGCAGTTTGTTCCAGACTCATTATTTAAACTTTGTTTCTCCAGAGGTGTGTGCAGCCTCAGATTATAGTCTGGACAAGTTTCTTTCTAAACCATCTTATATGGTGTATAAAACATCTGTAAGTTGATACCTATAGACACAGTGTTCTTGAGAATCATAGAATGGTAAGGTTGGAAGGGACCTCAAGGATCATCTAGTTCCAACCCCCTGCCATAGGCAGGGACACCTCCCACTAGTACAGCTCACTCAAGGCCTCCTCCAACCTGGCCTTCAACACCTCCAGGGAGGGAGCAGCCACAACCTCCCTGGGCAACCTGTGCCAGTGTCTCACCACCCTCACTGCAAACAACTTCCTCCTAACATCCAGTTTCAATCTCCCCTCTGCCAGTTCAAACCCATTGCCCCTTGTCCTGTCATTGCAAGACCTTGTCAATAGTCCCTCCCCAGCCTTCCTGTAGCCCCCTTCAGATCCTGGAAGGCTACTCTAAGGTCTCCTGGAAGCCTTCTCTTCTCCAGGCTGCAGAGCCCCAACTCTCTCAGCCTGTCCTCATAGCAGAGCTGCTGCAGCCCTCTGAGCATCTTCGTGGCCCTCCTCTGGACTCGCTCCAACACTTCCATGTCCTTCCTGTGCTGAGGGCTCCAGAACTGCACACAGGACTCCAGGTGGGGTCTGAAGAGAGCAGAGCAAAGGGGCAGAATCCCCTCCCTTGCCCTGCTGCCCACACTGCTCTTGATGCAGGTCAGCACTCGGTTGCTGTCTGGGCTGCATGCGCACACTGCAAGCTCATGCTGAGCTTTTCAGCCACCTCAGCAGTTTGGACAACAAATTCAGGCAGTGGGCACTGACTCTAGGTTTTGTTCATGGAGTGCACTTCTGGGAACATCCTACACATGAAAGTCTCAGTGACGAAAAGTTGCCGTGCTGTGCTTAATGCCTTACAAACAACAGAGCACAATATGCTTGGGGTGAGCTCCACCTAGTTTAACATCAGCTACTTGAAAGCTCAGCATCCTGTTATGTTAGTCAGCTGGACTCTTCCCTTAGCCAGCTGAGAAAAAAGGCTAAGTAGGAATATCCAAAAAGAGCTGATTTGATATCTGCAGTAGATGTGACAACTCCAGAGGTGCCTATTTCTCAAGAGTGAAGCAGGAGAAGGGAGCCCTGGTGATTAGCTGAGACTGCCAATCTAACTTTCGTGTGGCTGAAATTAAATCAAATTAATCCCAGCCTCAGAGAGAGGCCCCCAAAGCCCAATTCACATGCAGGTCTTGTAAAAGCATGCTTCTTCAAGACTTTAGACAAGTTTATACAAAATATTTGAAAATACTATTGTCAAATAAAATCCTCTTGAGGGTTTTGAAGTCCAAGAAGAGCAGATTTGTACTGGTGTGGCAAATCCCCCTAGCATATGAAATTGATTAGCTGGGAAGGAGCTTTTCAAAATGTAAGATTATTTTAGGTTAATGTAACCTCTTGATTTTCCCTAGAACTTCTTCTCTTAAATCCTTCAGAACAATTTCAAAACTCCCTATCTAAATTAAAAAGACGTATTAAATTTACAAAACCAGGAAAGTGAAAATTGGATTCTGAATAGGGTTTAAGTTGTAGGACTTGCAGAGTCCATTGCAGGATTCAAAAGCATTTTAAAATGCAGCTAGATGAAAATCTGGACTGCACCAAGAGCAGTGTGGGCAGCAGGGCAAGGGAGGGGATTCTCCCCCTTTACTCTGCTCTCATCAGACCCCATCTGGAGTCCTGTGTGCAGTTCTGGAGCCCCCAGCACAGGAAGGACATGGAAGTGTTGGAGTGGGTCCAGAGGAGGCCACGAAGATGATCAGAGGGCTGCAGCAGCTCTGCTATGAGGACAGGCTACAAGAGTTGGNTACCATTCTATGATTCTATGATAAAAACCTATGTGCTCTGTTCTTCAGTAAAGAGTCTGGAAAACTCACTTATTTATAGGGACAGAAAAACATAGCAAACATGAAAAATGAAACCCTACACCATTGTTCAAAGCTCCTATAAATGGATAAAGACTGAAAAATCAGTGATGAGGCCTTCCTTCAGGAGCTGCACAGGCAGCTGCACCACAACAGGGAATGCTCCCAGCCATTGCAGTGATGCCCTCCTCTCACCTCTGTGGCAAGCTGTTGTGTTTGGGAATACTGCAGTGGGATTAAACAACACACTCAAATAGATTAACCAAGGAACAGCTGCAGCCCTGTGCAAGTCCCTTGGCTGAATTGGTGGTGCCAGGGTATGACATGACCTCAGTGCACCATGGCTGTGTGGCCTTGGTAGCAGTTCTAACCAGTCAGGCTTTGCTCCCCAGGTGATAGTGCTTAGAGTGAACATTTCAGCATGGAGGAGTAATTGAGGACTTGGACCATTTTGTCAAAGGCCCAGGTCTCTTGCCAGCTTGAACTGTGCTGCATTGAGCTCAGCATCCTGAGGTGTCCTGTCCAGGCAGCCTGGCTGCCCCAAGTGAAGTGATTATCGTTGACTCACGAGTCTAACAGATATCAACTTGAATGTTCTATGCATTCCTCTCAAAGCTCATTCAAAATGCAGAGCTAAAGGACAGAAGAGCACTACAGTGAAAGTGGAAGTATCATGTTTTACTACTGGATTTGAGAAAAACCCTGTTCATAGCCCTTCTGGGAACATACTGGCTTCTGAATTATGTTTTCTCTTGAGAGCTAAACCAAGGATGCAAGTCAGAATGACAGGACTTTTGTGAAATCTGTGTTTGAGAAAGGCAGGAGGGAGAAATCTGTATAACCACAAATAAAGTAATTCCAATAGCAAGGCAAGAATGCACAAATAGAATTTGTTTTCACTTTGTAATTTTTATTTTTCAGTGTGACCATGGTTTGTTCTTTTTCCAGAGGGAGAGGACTTTTAAGGGTAAGAGGGAACTCTGAATGATCACAATAACCAGGTCTCATAGACTCATAGAATGGTAAGGTTGGAAGGGACCTCAAGGATCATCCAGTTCCAACACCCTNTCGCCTGAGAACAGTGACTCCAGTGGCTCTGGTTGTGTTAGTTTGCTGTCCTGCACATTTTATGCAATGTGAAATGGTAGTAACTGGTGAAGAAAGGACTCTGCATCTCCTTAACCAGATCAGGCAAAACACCTCTTTTAGATAAGGAAATTTTACCTGAGTAAGAGGTCAGTATAGACTGTAAAAGCTGGTCACAAAATCCTCAGCTAAGCCGATAAGAAACTAAAATCCTTCAGACAGACAAGTACAATAGGATTTCCAATCTCCATAGTTATTCACATCCAACTAATGAGCTCTGGCACCTGTGGCAGAATTGTTAAAGGAGTATTGATCTGAAAAATTTGGTGTGTAGTAGCAATTCACAGACACAGAAACAATATTGAACCCTCCTCCCTTGTTATTTCCCAGTGGTCTGATCGGTTAAGGAATGCTGGAAATGCAGATGGCATTTCCATTTCTCCTCTTCATCCATCAAGTGGTTATTGGATGGTCCATCTGGTCAGGGTGGGTTTTTTTTTCTCCTTTTCACAACTAATATTATTGAATGTTGATGCTTGACACAGTCTTATACAATTATAAAGCAAAGGTTTAATGGAGGGAACTTGTTATAAACAATATTTTGCTCCTGAGTAAAATGAAAGCAATTTCTTCTAGGGCAGCTTTAAAACCAGCCAGTGCAGCTAACCACATTTGTATTTCAATGCATATTTTTCCTATTCTTTGAAACCTCACTGCCTCCTGTGCTGGGAGTGGTAAAGTCTGTACCTGCTGGCAGGATTGTGAAACAGTTTTCCAAGAACAGCCATGAGGTGTCCCTGCCTATGGCAGGGGGTTGGAACTAGATGACCCTTGAGGTCCCTTCCAACCTTACCATTCCATGATTCTATGATTCTCTACCAGTACCACCTTACTCAAAGGAAGTTAGATGTGGTCTTACTAGTTTATGGCACATTCAACCATGGCAGGGAGCAACCCGCAGGCAACCATTACAGATCCAGGATTTCTACTTCACCCATCAGGGTCAGACCCTTCAGGACTCTCAATTGGGCTGATCTTACACACAGTGTAGAAGAAAAATAAGTTGTGTTGTCCTCAGGGAGAATCACTGTTATCTTTTCCTGAGAACTGCTTGTACCGTTACAATCTGGAGTAGCAAAATGGGGTCAGTGAGCTTGCATAGCAAGCATGACCTCTTCACCTCCTTTGGAAAACCTACCCACATGTGGCCAAGTGATCACAGAACCACAGAAACACTGTGGTTGCAAAAGACCAAGTGCAAAAGGTCCAACCGTTATCCCTACTCTTCAAAGGTCACTCTTAAACCATATCCTCAAGCACCACATCCAGATGACTTTTAAACACATCCAGGGCTGGTGACTCAACCATCTCCCTGGGCATCCCATTTTGTCTAACCACTCTTGCTGGGAAAAAAAAATGTTTCCTAATGTCCAGTCTAAACTCACCCAGTCACAGCTTGAAGCCACTCCCTCTTGTTCTATCACTATTTACCTGTGAGAGAAGATAAATGTCTGTAGAAAAAATCCATCCCTATGTGATCCATGGAGATTTCTGACTCCAGATCAGGGTTTGAGCAGTAAAGATGAAGCATGAGACCATGTACTGGAGAAGAAAACAAGATGCTGAATAGCTGTTCATTAATCAAGTGCTGGGAACAGAGTGAGAGAGTGGTACAGCAGTAAAAAATAGTATGCAGTTCTTACAATTAAAGGCTGTTACAGGGTGCATATGTACAGAGGGAGGTAGGAGAGTGAAGTAATATTACACTAGCAACCTTAATTTACATATGCCTTACCTCTAGAGTGCTCAGCTTTGTAATTCTATGGGTGCAAGGGTTGTTTTTGTGGGGTTTTTTTGGTCTTTTTTTTTTCCTTCTGTCGTATAGAGTGGTTTGCTGCCTTTCAGTTCCCTCTACTTCTCTGGCTTTATAAGACATGGAATATTTGTGACTGCCTTGTGCTGTGATGATGTGATCGCAGAGCTCTTTTCAGCTCCTTGGAAGAAATGAAAGGCTGCACTCATTGCGAGCAGTTGCTAAGAAAGAAACCTTATTTTAAGCTGTTCCACAGAAGCACACACTGACTTTGATTGGTTATTGATTCCAGTTTCGTTATGGAGAAAGCACATTTTTAGCCATAAACATGTGCAGCCACATGTTGAGTTGCAAGTGTGAAAACTGCATCGACTGTAAGGCTCTGCTGTGGGCTGTTCTGAGTCTGAGCATCCCAAAAGCTGAGGACCCACATTTGCCACTTGAGCATCTTGGCACCTTCAGCTGTATTGAGCTTTGGATTCAATTCACTTAGGAGTTGGTTGTGACTTGGATCTCACAGGCTGTCCCTAGACTGGTAAATTAAACAAAGCCTCAGACTGCTTTGGACACTGGAGCATGACTGTCTATTCTGCAAAACTGTTGGACTGGCCTAAGGAGTGGTGGAGCCTGCATGAATTATTGCCCTCCCAAAGAGTGCCTAGGCATGGGAGTGCAGGAGTTTAAGAGGATGCTACAGGCTATTCTGTGCAGGATGGCTCTGGTGTCAGGCAATGTGCATGAGCATGTTCAGCGTACATGGGAGCCATAGGTACATGTATTATGTGTATGCATATAAACATAGGCAGCCATACTTAGAATCATAGAATGGTAAGGTTGGAAGGGACCTCAAGGATCATCTAGTTCCAACCTTCTGCCATAGGCAGGGACACCTCCCACTAGTACAGCTCACTCAAGGCCTCCTCCAACCTGGCCTTCAACACCTCCAGGGAGGGAGCAGCCACAACCTCCCTGGGCAACCTGTGCCAGTGTCTCACCACCCTCACTGCAAAGAACTTCCTCCTAACATCCAGT
>WBNM01025203.1:48812-68941 GCA_013399055.1 Ramphastos sulfuratus
GATGCCACTTGTCACTGGTCTCCAGGTGGACATTGTGCCCTTGATCACCACTCTCTGTGTGCCACCATCCAGCCAATTCCTTATCCAGCAGTGCTCCACCCATCCAGTCCATGTTACTTGCTGGCTAATAATGCCTTGTAAATCTGTTTGGATTTCAGTACTAAGTACGAAGGTGCAAACTCCTACGTCTTGCCTCAGAGTGCACAGAAAGGAGAGATGTGGGTGCTGCACAGTTTCAGGTCTGCTCTTACCCCAGCTAAGATAAAATGAAGGATTTGTGTCAATTCCCTGCTAGCCAAGGGCAGGAAGAATATGAGCAGGGAAGCAGCACCTGCAGACACAGGGCTTTTGGGATACTCTTTCTTCAGTGCTGTGCCAGTTAAGTTGTCAGTTGAGAATAAATAACAACAAAGTACCTCCCTGAATCAACGTTTGTAGGAACAGAGCCCAGGGTCAGGCACATTTAGAAAGGAATTTTTTTTTCTCCTCTGAAGAAAGCCAGAGTCTGTGAAAATGAACAAGGGAAAGACTTGGAAACTGTTAGTTATTTCCTGAAGGCTTTTTTTGTTCCTTCTCATGCAAGTCAACGTGTGCTTTGCCTGGAGGGGAGTGGGTATTTCTTTTTTCAGAAGTGCTGGAGATACCTTATTTTCCTTTTGTGGAAAACTTCCAGGCCCTACAAACTTTCTCTGTTTCTTGGCCTGGGAGAACTGAAATGTGGTTGCCTGCATGGACAGGAAAAAACATCTTCTTGGGCCTGTTTTCAGAGGAGGCTTGAGTGAGCTGTTCTACGACAATGTGAGAAAAAGGAGTTTTCTCAGTGCCTATTGGCACTCCTCTGCTGAGATGGTTTCTGGAATTCCTCCTCACTTGTGTTGTTGACCATATTTTAGGGACAACCAGTGCAAGCCCTCAATATCTCTGTGCATGTATGCATTCTTACATCCATCTCTTTATCCAGAGCAGCTGGGTACCTTAAGCTGATTTTGATGACTCTCTGTTTCTGTGTCAGAACCTGAACCTGAGATCCCAGGCCATAGTTTGTTTTGGAGTCCTTTTGCTCCTGGTTAGCAGATTTGGCTTGGAGAAAGCTGGTCAGAGAGACCAAAGCAAAGTTGAGGACTTATCAGTAGGTCTGAGTCCAGGACTTCTGCTGCTTCCTGGCTGTAGAAAAGGATAGGAGCACACTCAAAGCACCAAGCTCACCCCAGGCTTTGTATAGAGGCACTCCAGTTTCTTGGCTGAGAACTACTCACTAGGCAACAGTGGGATATGGAGGATCAGTGCATTGCAATGTTAGTATGGTCTTAGGGGTCTGTTCCCTGGTGCCTGGCCTTGGTACTCTCTTAGTTAATGCTAGACTCAAACACATTTGCATTCTAGCATGCTCTCATCCTTGAAGAATCACAGAATCATAAGAATGACTTAGGCTGGAAGGGACCTTAGAGATCATCTACTCCAACCCTCCCCATCATGAGCAGGGATGACTCACAACTAGATTCAGCTGCTCAATGCCCCATCCAACCTGGCCTTGAACACCCTCAGGGAGGAAGCATCCACAACCTCCCTGGGCAACCTATTCCAAAGTCTCACCACCCTTGTACTGAAGAACTTCTTCCTAAAATCCAGTCTAAACCTACTCTCCCTCAGCTTAAAACCAATCTGCCTTGTCCTATTGCTAGATGCTTTAATGAAAAGTTCCTCTCCAGCCTTCCTGTAGGACCCTTTCAGGCATTGCAAGACAGCAATAAGGTCCCCCCAGAGTCTTCTTTTCTCTAGGCTGAACAACCCTAGCTCTCTCAGTCAATCCTCATAGCAGAGGTGTTCCAGACCTTGGATCATTGTTGAGGCCCTCCTCTGGACTTGGTCCAACAGCTCTGTGTCCTATCAGAAGCATAATACCATTCAGTAATGAGCTGGAATGACATGCTTGCTGGTCATCATAAATAAAGGAATTTAGCCCTTTGGAGGTGTTCTGAACATACCATAACAGGATCATATTTAGCATCTCATGTTTATCACCACTTCTAATTCATGTCCAGAGAAGGGCAATAAAGGTCCTACAAGAGGCAGCTGAGGGAGCTGGGATTATTTGTTCTGGAGAAGAAGAAGAAGAGGGGAGACCTCATCACTCTCTACAACTGCCTGAAGGGAGGCTGGAGCAAGGAGGGGACCAGCCTCTTCTCCCTGGTGACAAGTGACAGGACAAGAGAAAAAAGTTACAAGCTGTACCAAGGGAGATTTAGGCTGGATATTAGGAAATATTTCTTCACTGAAAGGGTTATCAAACATTGGAATGGTCTACTCAGGGCAGTGGTGGAGTCACCATGCCTGGGGGAATTTTAATGGTATGTGGACATGGCACTTACAGATATGGTTTAGTGTTGACCCTTCAGTGCTGGATTGAAAGTTGGACTAGATGATCTTGAAGGTCTCTTCCAGCCACATATATTCTGTGATTTTGTGAGTTTTTTAGCAGACAATATATTTCCAAAAAGCAAGCCAAGAACACATCAAAATCATACCATGTCATGTCCATTTCTGCTTAATGAGGCATCTTCATGTTGATCAGTTAGCACAAACACTTGTTCATTCATCCTTTCACTAACCAGTCAACCACAATAATATAACTGACATTTAAGTGGTGCAGGAGGAGAAACAAACAGGTTAGCCAGGCTGGAGACAGGACCAGTAATTCCACAGTGTAATAAGGAGGCTCTCAAAACAAACAGCATATGAATTAACTGAGGCTGAACCAGAAGATTTAGAATGGATGTTAGAATCATAGAATGGTAAGGTTGGAAGGGACCTCAAGGATCATCTAGTTCCAACCCCCTGCCATAGGCAGGGACACCTCCCACTAGTACAGCTCACTCAAGGCCTCCTCCAACCTGGCCTTCAACACCTCCAGGGAGGGAGCAGCCACAACCTCTGCCCCTTGTCCTGTCATTGNGATGTTTTTTTGCAAAGGTTAACAACAACTGACAGTTTGACCTATTCCTGCAGTTTGCCATACCAGCACCACTCCCAGGCTCTGTTTATCTCTTCTCTCCTTAAAATGCCCAATGCTGAACTTAGCCTCTGACAGGATTAGGAACTTCTGCAACTTGCAAGTCGCCCCTCAGCCCCAGTACCCACCACTGGGGTGTACAGAGATGCACAGCATGGGCCTCTCCTCCTGGCTCCCCAGGGGGAATGCTGACAGTGGTGCTAATGGGGTGTGAGTCTGTATGAAGGTTTGTCATGTGGCTATTATAGCTTCTAAAAGTGTTTACCAGCTGCTTCCACAACCCAGAGTTAGACTCTATCTACAGGGGTTCCTTAGGAGACCTTTCATACCATATTTATTTTGGGGGAAAAGACACTGAAACAACATGACCCCAAACTGACTAACCAACCTGAAAGCTGCAGAGTGAATTATCACAGGGAACAGGAACTCTTTGCTCAGTGCCTGCCTGGTAATGATGCTTTCTCCTTCTTCTGTTTATTTTAACCTAGTGTTTCTGTGCAGGTAACATAAGGCCACAGGCAGAAGCATGTCACAAGTACCTGTTGACTCCAGATGAATCAGGCCACTGTGGATTTCACAGTTGTGATCACTGACTGTTATCACCTTTCAGCTTAAAGAGACACCAGCAAGAGCAGCTTGAAGTCTCAGGTGATGTGTGTGTTTGCAATACATTTTTCAGGCCACATCTTGAGCTGGAGGAGAAAGTGGAAGGTACACATCAACACTGCCAGGTAGAACCTGACAAGTGATCCTTACAACCACTGCCTCTGTAGAAGCCATTAGACTGTCCAGCTGGAGAAAGTGCACAGGGGCTGAGGGCAGCATCTCATAAGGACACCACTCCTCTCTAATGCCAGTATTGGACCTCTTCATCTAGGACAGCACAAGTACAGGATAACCACACAAAGAGATGTCAGAACTCCAAAGCTGAGGCAGAAATCATAGAATCATAGAATGGTAGGGACCTCAAGGATCATCTAGTTCCAACCCCCTNCTCATGTCAAGCTTTTCATCAACCCAATCAATAAAATGGACCTGCACATAGTCATGGGTGGCTGGTTATGTAGGGAAGATGCTGATATTGGAAATATTAGATGTTTGGGTTGTGATTTCCAAAAGACAATAACAGTTACAGTTAATAGTTTCAGCAGTGGTGTTGAGAAGGTGTGGAAGGTTTGGGTACTGTGAGAGGGATTAATTGTACCATCCATGGGCTGGCAAAGTCTGAAGTTTCTCTTACCATCCTCTTGCCAAATGAATAAGATTTAATTGGCTGAGCTTATCTTAGGATGTGATGACTTTCCCTTTGGAGGTACCCTTTTCCCCTTCTTGATTAGAAAAATATCCTGGAAACAAATTGCTTTAACCTGGATATATTTGCTATAAATGGCTAAGTGAGACCAGATGGTTGTTACCACCCATGTGGCAAGGAGATCTGCAAAGTGAGTTACAAAATGGAACAAGGGATGCTAGTTCTTGGTTTGTATTGGTTAATCCTCCCATGGAGCTGGCTTTTCAAATCACAGCAGAAGTGTAATTGGCAACAACTGCAGTCACTTTTCTTTAGTACTTTGCACTACGTTGTGCTGTACGCTGATGTTAAGGCATATCTTGGGTGCTTTCTAGAGATACATTTTACTCTACTGGTAGGTAGACAGTTTAATCTCTCTCCTGTAATTACTTGCTTCCTCCTCTTGTATATAAAATTGAGTTGGTTTTCTTCTCTTTGAGCAAACTCCCTGGTCTGCACAGTGTTAGAATACAGTGGCAGTAGTACAAGTCCTCATGTCTCCTGCTTCTTTTCCTAATACTTTCACCACTATTTCAACTTCATTCTTGCCACTGCATTCTGATCTGGGACACCTACCCCCGATACAGCCACATCCTGATACCAGCTTGGATGCCTAGGTGCTACACCAAGAGAATACCATTCATACTATTGGACCTCTATTTTCACCTTTTTGTGGGAGATAAAGGGAGAAGCAAATTCTCTGTGAGCAGTCAGCCTCCTGCAGGGGCATGCTGTTAATGGGCTGACTCCCTAAGGCAAAGACCTTTCCCAGCTCCCAAGGATTTCCATGAGATGTGTGGGCACATTGGATTAACAAGCTGTCCTCCTGCCAAAGCAGGTATTTGCCTGCACCTACTGTGCCCACATGGGAAGAGCTGCTTCCAGAAATCACCCTCTTATAAGCCTCAACCCTGTGCTGGGGGATCCTGCAACTAGATCTGGTTTTGCATTTATTTTTGTGCTAATAGAATAGTTTTACTTTAGTCAGTCCCTCTATGAACATGAAGAAAAACAAAGCTGAACATCTCCTTCCAATGTTATCAATTGGTCCTATTGTACAGCAGATTTGTCAGCAACTTATTTAAGACCTTAATCCTTTTCAGCTATTAGAGGGAAGTCCAAGGCAGGGTGAGAATGGAAACAGGAGAGTGATTTTCACTTGGATTTTCATCTTTTCTTTTCTCTAGTGCTGTAACCTGATAAAGAGGCAATGGTATTTCACCATGCACCATTTTATTCACTGCTGCCTGCTTAAAATGAGGAAGGTGGAGGAGTAAGAAGAAAAGACTCCTTTAAATCCACAAAGGAGCACTGGTGCCTGTAAGAGCTGTTTAAAAAAAGTAAAGCCACTTTAGCTTGTTGATCTATTTCTGCACTGTAATTTATGCTGCCATTCACACAGTGTCAGAAAGCTATTGTAAACCGTTGTATAAATCCACCCTGTGGACTTGAGGGGCTCCAGCCCATGGCTCTGCCAGGACTGGCATACTGGTGATAGGATAATAGCAGGTTTCAGTCCTGAAAGGTTTGGGGGGTTTTGTTTGGTGTTTTTGTTATTTGGTGGCTTTTTTTTTTTTTGAGTTGGGGGGAGGTTAGTGTACAAAGGGGAGAATTTTAATGATTCCCAATGGACCACCCACTTAGCTATTAGCAATAGGCCAGCTACAGTGCATGGATTCTGGTAGAGGTGAGTTTTGAGAAGAGATGTGAAACATAAGCTAGGAGCCTTCACAAATGGTTTGTAGAAAGCACTTAACATCAGCAAGATACCTCAGAAGAAAGCCCAGGCTGGGAAATTGCTTCAGAGCAGTAGCTAGGAGAAAGATACCATTTCTTTGGGCATTGCCATTCATATAAGAGAAGCTAAAAGAGGGAGCATTCAGGAGGATAATGTGTACTGTGAGCTACAGGGCAATGGGCAAGACAATGACATAAAAGAAAGATGCTGAGGACAGGATCTACCTCAGCTAATGTTAAATGTTATGTAGCCTCTCTTTGTGGTCAGCAGAGTGTGATGCTTTGAAGGCATGACTCATCTGACCTATTTTGAGCACTAGCCTACCTAGAATCACCATTTTGACATGCCTCTTTCTTCCCTCTGATTCTAAGGGGTGCTTCAGACACAGAGCACAGGCACAGACATGGGTTTTTAGACATGCGAAGAGAAATGAGACAAATCCTCCTCTGCACATGGAGTGGGGTTGTGAGAGAGGACATGCATAGCCGCGTGGTATCCTCTGAATCTGGATCAGCATCCATTCACCACCTACCCTTGTCTTCAGGAGACATAAGGAACCAGAAAGACATAGAATGGAAACCAAGAAAGTAATCGAGGGGAAAGAGAACAGGGAACTTTGCTTCAACCATGTTTCAGCTCTCACCAAGAGCAGTTGTAAGCAATATAGGAGATGTAGGATGAGGAGAACAACTCAGAAAGACAGAAATGGAAAAATTAGTTTTACTAAGGTTGGCTAAGAAGCGAGCTTCTTCCTGAACAACAAACATTAATAACTATCAACTAAAACCAAAATAGTGACACTTTTCTCATTGCTGTTCTTTCTGAAATTCTGTTCCAGAATTTTTCTGGACAATCTTACACTTGCTGAAATGTATATTTTGCACTGGAAATCAGGTTTTGCATGGAAAAGGGGGAAAGAAAAAAGAAAAAAAGAAAAAGAAAAGGAAAGCTTTTGTGATGACAAATTTCTGTGAATGGGTCTTTAAGCTGCATTGCCAGAAATGTCAAGCATCCACTCAGAACTCTGAGGAAGGGAAGTGGTTTGAGATTCCTAATACTCCTCTTTCAG
Organism: Ramphastos sulfuratus; assembly: GCA_013399055.1. Classification (NCBI taxonomy): domain Eukaryota; kingdom Metazoa; phylum Chordata; class Aves; order Piciformes; family Ramphastidae; genus Ramphastos; species Ramphastos sulfuratus. The sequence continues at coordinate 55,921 of WBNM01025203.1, forward strand.
CCAGAATAGCCATTTTAGGTGCATTTCAGATGAAGCATGGTTTCAGGCCTTGAGGTGTCTCCATTCTAGGCCCTGAACTGTGCCAAGGAAATTCTCAGTGTTTAACAAATAATAATAGAAATAAGCTGTGTAAGCATATGTGAATCTTCACTTTATAATTTTAAGTGTAGAAAAATGATCTCATAGGCACACAAGAAATAGAGCAGATGGTAAAATGTGTGTTGGACTAGACTGAGGCTGGAGATTAAGTCTCTTAGACAACAAAAGCACAAGTGCTGGACAATGCCCTCCAGTCACGTATGAAGCATGCCTTGTGTACTGAGATGGGGGAGCACAGATCAAAACAGATTAAGAGACCACCTTTGATCTGTTGTTTTCTCCAATTACTGTAATTTGCAGTGCTGTGATCTGTCAGACATTCAAAGGTGCTTGCACTAGAACAGCTTTCAGCTAGATCACTGGGAGATGGGCAGCCAGTTCTGCTATTGCAATTTTAAACATGTGCAATTCCACTGTTTTCAGAGGTGTTTCATCTGCAATGAAAATGGTTTAAGGAGGTGCTTCAGTGTAAGGTCTTGTAGCTTAGTCCTGCTGCTTTTCTCCTCCAGAGATCTTTGTCTGTGGTGAGGGATGAATTCTAGTCCATAATACTGTTTCAAAGCATGAGTTGTGCTCAACAACTACTGCCAAGCTGCAACCTGTGCAACAGTGAGGTAAGTTGGGAAAATCAGGAATAACCATGAACTGCTTGAGTTTGAAATTGCTGCTGGGAGAGAAAAGGAGAAAAGGAGAGAAATGGATTCATGCCAGACTTCAGGGAAATTTTGCTCTGTATACTAGCAAAATGGAGACCAGAAGAGTATTACGAGAGCAAAGCACACAAACAAAACCTCTTCACAACATATTCCTCACCAGAAAGTTTGTGGGTAAACAAAACCTGCACATGCCAGGTCTGCTAAAAGACTAAGCTGAGCTGAAAGATTCCTTCAGTGATATCAATGTAAATATTATGAGTGTGTTATCTGGCCAGATAGTAGCCCCTGATTGATGTATAATGTTAGATTCACGCCTGCCTCAGGAAAAAAAAAATCTTCTGCTGTCATGTCAGTTTTTATTTTCCTTTCTTTTTGCTACAGGATGCCTGATGGGCTATTCTGGAGTGTTAAATACAAATCATCATGGTGCTCTGTTAGATACAGTTCTCTACATTGGGCAGATTATGTGCTTCAGAGGCCAAACAGACTCATATCTATCCCCTGGCAGCTTCCATTTGTATGATTGGCAGTGCCTTTGGCACAGCTACCTAAGGTTTCATGGCAGAATTTAGTGACAAAAATATTAGAAAATATTAATTTAACTTTAAAAGTTATTTTCCACTTTATTTATTTATTTTACCTGTAGGTAACAGTTTTCTTCTACAGTAATGACAGTATAATGTTAATGAAGGGAAGATGACTTGAAAGGCACAGCCAATGAAAATTGTATCACAGTATCACAGTATCACAGTATCACCAAGGTTGGAAGAGACCTCAAAGATCATCAAGTCCAACCCATTACCACAGACCTCAAGACTAGACCATGGCACCAAGTGCCACGTCCAAACGTGCCTTGAACACCTCCAGGGACGGTGACTCCACCACCTCCCTGGGCAGCCCATTCCAGTGGGGAATGACTCTCTCAGTGAAGAACTTTCTCCTCACCTCCAGCCTAAACTTCCCCTGGCACAGCTTGAGACTGTGTCCTCTTGTTCTGGTGCTGGTTGCCTGAGAGAAGAAAGCAACCTCCTGCTGGCCACAACCACCCTTCAGGTAGTTGTAGACAGCAAGAAGGTCTCCCCTGAGCCTCCTCTTCAGCAGGCTAAACAATCCCAGCTCCCTCAGCCTCTCCTCATAGGGCTTGTGCTCGAGGCCTCTCACCAGCCTCGTTGCCCTTCTCTGGACACGCTCAAGCACCTCAATGTCCTTCTTAAATTGAGGGGCCCAGAACTGGACACAGTACTCAAGGTGTGGCCTAACCAGTGCAGAGTACAGGGGGAGAATGACTTCCCTGCTCCTGCTGGCCACACTGTTCTTGATACAGGCCAGGATGCCATTGGCTTTTTGGCCACCTGGGCACACTGCTGGCTCATGTTTAGGCGGGTGTCAATCAGCACCCCCAGATCCCTGAGATGTGTATTGGGATGCTGAGATCTTAATGCTGAGATGGACTGAAGTAAAAAGATCTAGGGTTTGGATGGCTGGTTTTATTGTTTTGTTCTGTCTTTTGTCAGTTTATCTGTCAATAGGCTAATACATGAGTTTAAACACAAGACCTTGTGAGAAAGGCTCTAGATTCTGCTTCTCCCCTTCACCATACTGCGTATCTTGGGGAAGTGTCTTTGCACTTCTGTTTTCTCAAAGGTAAACCAGAGACAACCCTGTCTGCTGCATGATAGAGCTGGTCAGAACACATAATTTCTAACATTCACCCTGAGTCCATGGAAGAGCACATCTTACCTCTCCTGTTTAAACTATATTGGTATTAGAAAGTTCAACCTGCTTTGAAGTAAAGGACACAGAGGTTTTTACTGATGGAGGCCAATGGGAAGTAAGGATGGAGGGAGGAGGTGGAAGAAGGCTTGAGAAGGAACTGTCTTTGTGATCTCTGTAACTTGCCTTACTGATAAGTGGAGGGGGATTTTCTTAATGGAGAAACTGTGAACTATATGAGGAGGGAAATCCACTTGACCTTTGCCCTCTCCTAAGCTTTCAAGCCATTGTGGCATTTCATTTCTCACCAGCTGCAAGACCACTTCTCGGGATGCATTTTCATTGCAATGCAAAGCCAACATTGCTTGGCCCAGGAGGAAGACCAGAATGGGGATTTCATAGCAGGGCATGTGAGCGGGGACATAGCAATCATATTTGGAGAGGGTGCGAGCTAGTGGCAGCAAGAAAGATAAACAGGGTGTGTGTGTGCAAGTGACCTTATTTATATCAGCATGCTGAGGAGGGACTAAATGTTCTGCACTTGAGGAAATGAGTCCACAAGCACACGGGAGCAGGTCCAGCACTACGTGGCTGGCACAAGCCCAGGTGCTGCTTTGCAGGGTGACAGATCGAGGTTTTCAGGGCAGCTGCCGTCCTCGGTGCTGGGTATTTGGAGCTCTCTGCATTGCAGGCTGCGCTGAAACGTTCAGGGTGGTTATCAAGTTTCGGCAGTGGGCACCAGCATTGAGGAAGGACCCACAGCCCCCATGGAGCTGAATAGATGCCTGTGAGCAACTTATTCAAATTCATAATTTATTAGTTCTACATTTGGCTGCTGAGTGGCTCATGGACCAATCCTGACATTAATTTTTCTTTTTCTAATACTCTATTTGTTATCCTGTGAATATTTGGGTGGATAATTATCCAGTGTGTACTGTGTATTGCAGAATCCAGGAATATTTGCTTTGGCTTTTCTTCCTGGTTAGTTAGGGTGTGTGGTTGCTGGCCTAGGACTCATGGCATTGTTTCTGACTACGTAAATGAAAATTTTAAACAACAGAATAATGAATACAGACCGGAGAATAATGCACATCCTGTGGCAATTTCACACAGGCAATTTTTCTTTCTAAAGTCCATCAGGGGCTCAGCAGTTGTGATTATTTACACATGTACTTAATGGCTGTCCACATAGCACTGATATGGGATAAAGCCTATGGAGTTTAGTGGATGTCCTGAATCCCTCTTTTTGCTTTCATTTCCTTTTCCTTTCCATCTTCTCCTTTCTGTTTTGACTCTGGAGAAACCTGTAAGGAGGAGGAAGAAAAGCTTCATTTAAACCAGCGTGAAACCAAAGGAAGGGTGTAACCAGTTTGAAACCCAGACAAGAGTCAGTGTGTAACTTTATTTGCTACTGTTTTTGTGGCTCAGCACATCACGCAGATGGGTGCCATTTTGAAAGGCACAGAGGATTGGCGTCACACGTGGCAGCACACACATGCACCTGCACATCTTCAGCCTACACTGACTGGCAGCAGTGGCACAGCTGAGGGGAAGGAAGCTCAACCTAAATGTTTTCCTCAGTTCATAGAATCATAGAATGGTAAGGTTGGAAGGGACCTCAAGAATCCAGTTCCAACCCCCTGCCAGAGGCAGGGACACCTCCCACTAGAACAGCTCACTCAAGGCCTCCTCCAANAATTTTACCCTCTGTGCTAAGATCATCTTTGTCACAGCTGAACTGCACCTGGTCTGCCTGTTTTAAAGAGTTTATCTATGTTATGCAGCAGTTAGAGAAACTATTCATTATCAGTGATCTTGATGAGAAGATAGAGTGCTCCCTCAGTAAGTTTGTAGATGATACCAAGTTGGGTGGGAGTGTTGATCTGCTTGAGAGTAGGGAGTCTCTACAGAGAGACTTGGACAGACTGGATTGATGAGCTGAGGTCAATCGTATGAGCTTCGACAAGGCCAAGTGCTGAGTCCTGATCTTGGGCCACACCAACGCCATGCAATGCTACAGGCTTGGGGGACAGTGGCTGCAAAGCTGCCCAGTAGAAATGGTCCTAGGGCTTCTAAATAATAGCCATTTGAACATGAGCCAGCAGTGTGCTCAGGTGGACATGAAGGCAAACACCATCCTGGCCTGTATCAGTAATAGTGTAGCCAGTAGAAGCCAGGAAGTGATTGTCCCTCTGTGCTCTGCATTGGTGAGGCCACACCTCAAGTATTGTGTTTAGTTTTGGGCACCTCAATAGAAGAACGACACTGATGTGCTGAAATGGGTCCAGAGAATAGCAATGAAGCTGCTGAAGGGTGTGGAGAACAAGTCCTATGAGGAAGGGCTGAGGGAACTGGGGCTGGGTTTAGTCTGAAGAAAAGGAGGCTGAGACCTTACTGCTCTTTACAACTACCTGAGATTGTTGTGAGGTGGATGTTGGCCTCTTCTCCCACATAACTAGTGAAAGAACAAGAAAAAATAGCCTCAAGCTGCACCAGGGGAGGTTTAGCCTGGACCTTAGGACTTTTTTTTCACTGTAAGTGTTGTCAGGTGTTGGAACAGACTGCTCATGGAAGTGGTTGAGTCACCACCCTTGGATGTATTTAAAAGCTGTGCAGATAGGGTGCCTGGTGATATGGCTTAGACGTAGACTTAATAGAATATGGTTGATGGTTGGACTCGATGACCTTAATGGTCTTTTCCAACCTAAATGATTCTATGATTATATGATTCTCTTGTGCTCCTCACTAAAGCTAAAGATTTTGCTTTTTCCAACTCTTTGAATAAGACCTTGTGGATGTGTTAATACAGGCACTACTTCAAGAGACATAAACTTCATCATTAAGTGTCACAAACGTCTGTCAGATACTCAGACAGCAGCCATTACCAAAGACTTAGCAATCCTTCACTTCCCATGCCAAAAAGAAATTGCTAACAAATCCTCCTGATGTTTTTTAAAAGTGAAAGAGATCAAACATAAGAAAAAAATATTTTGAATGCCTCTGATCAATACTCTTAGCAAAACACCAAAAACCAAAAATTGCACTGATGTGGGATTTTATTATCTAGAGGCACTTTTGTTCACTGCCTGTGCGGGTCCAGACCCAAGCCTAGGGTTGAGATGGGGATTTGCTGTGAGAAGACATGCTATTTGCAACTCACCAAGCTCAGTGCTTTCAAGAGAGTGGAAAACTTTAGCCTGATGGAGAGCTTTCTGTGGAGTTTGAAGGCCTTTGAGAGAGCTCTCATGGGAGAATATCTCTTTCAGTCATCCCATCTGATCTTATAGGAAGCAATACAAACCAGCAGTGGTGATGCCTCCGTGCCTGCCACAATGCTCCCTTTCTATCACTGCACTGCATTCCTGAGATTAGGGAGGACTGGAGTTGATGTGAGACTCTGCATATGGCAGGCTGTTGGTTGCTCAGAAATCTCTGCCCTGAACAGGTTAGTTTCGAAGCGGGCTGAAAATACAACCCTGTCCTCAATGTAACCGCTAATCTTGATCAAAACACTTCCAGTGCTGGGCAGCCTAGGCTGCATCCTTTGGTCAGTTCTGGTAGTGGCTCTTGCATTCCCTAATCCCTGTTAATATCACTGCTTGTCAAAGAAGATTTGTGCCTTTCCTGGAAGAGTGCTCCCTATTTTGTACCAACTGGGGGAGAAAGAGATGCCTCGTCAGCTGGTGCCGGGAACAGCGAGTGGCAGACAAGAAAGGCATCCTGTTTTCTGGGGACAAGGCACGGGAGGTGGGCGAGTGTCTGGCTCCAACTATTAACTCTGGCTACTAGCACCACCTCTGCTCTTTGAGGACACAACATAATCCTCTGTTTTAACCATGCATGTGGTAGAGGTATGAACTTTCGTATCCTGACCAAACTGCAGGGCAGGTTATGTTCTATGACCTATATTCATGCAGCCCAGACAGCAACCGAGTCCTGGGCTGCATCAAGAGCAGTGTGGGCNAACATATTTTTTAATTAGTGCAGCAGTTACTCCTCGTATTTGCACCATTAAATTTCTGCTGCCTGCAATGCTGAGCAGAGACTCTGGAGTCCATAATCTCCCAGGTGTATTTTGCTGGCTCTTTCAAGCAGATAGAGAAACACCTTAAACAAACCTCTCCTCATATTCTCATGTTTTCTTGGAAAGCCTGTGCTGTTGCTCCAGGGAAGCATGAGACTTTCTCTGGTCCCCAGTGCTTGGTTGGATTCCCCTGGGGGCAGGAAACCAAAGCCAAGCTTGGAAGAGGTTCATAGAATCATAGAATGGTAAGGTTGGAAGAGACCACAAGGATCCCCAAGTTCCAAACCCCTGCCATAGGCAGGGACACCTCCCACTAGTACAGCTCACTCAAAGCCTTGTCCAACCTGGCACCAGAGCTAAGGCTGAGGTCTGGAGGAGGCAGGGGATTGAGCCTGCATATGGCCCTGCAACTGGGGTGAGAAGACACTAGGAACAGCAGTGGAGATGCAATGCTGGCTGGCAGGAGTGGCTCAGAGCTCCCTCTCTCCTGCTCCACAACCTTGCTCACTTTTCCACAACCATCAGGGATATTTTTTCACATTTCATCCCCTGCCTGCCTCCTCCTCCTGCCCAAGGATATGTTCTCTAGGCAGCACAGCTGGCAGCTGTTTTATGCTGCAGACAATCACATACTGCTCAGGATCCTGCGTGCCATAGAAATGCCAAGAACAATTCATGCTCTCCTATTCCTCATCCTTTGTGGGACTTGTGGGTTAAACCCCACCTAGCTCACTTGTTCCTGGCTTTTCTTTCCAAAGCAGATTAGGCATAGCTTGTGCAGAAATTCCTTCCAGAAGAAATGTATCCCACTAATAGCTGCCTGTTGTGGTAGTTGGAGAACGAACACAAGGACCTTTACATGACAGCTCTAACTTGCAGCTGTTACAGGCTATTTTCCGTCTGTGAGACCTGCAAAGTGCCATCCTGACCAGGAACACATCAGCAAGAAAACAGGTCTTGACACCATCTCATGAAGCCTACCCATCATCATTAAGAATTTAACTGTTAATCATCTCTGAACAGAACACCTGCAAGACCCAGTGCACCACCTTCAGTCCAATAGCCCTGTAGGCAAAGATCCTCAAATACATATCAACACTAGCACCTTATAGAATCATAGAATGGTAAGGTTGGAAGGGATCTCAAGGATCATCCAGTTCCAACCCCCTGCCATAGGCACAGACACCTCCCACTAGCACAGCTCACTCAAGGCCTCCAACCTGGCCTTGAACGCCGCCAGGGAGGGAGCAGCCACAACCTCCCTGGGCAACCTGTGCCAGTGTCTCACCACCCTCACTGCAAACAACTTCCTCCTAACATCCAGTCTAAATCTCCCCTCTGCCACTTTAAACCCATTGTCCCTTATCCTGTCATTGCAAGACCTTGTCAATAGTCCCTCCCCAGCCTTCCTGTAGGCTCCCTTCAGATACTGGAAGGCTACTCTAAGGTGTCCTCAAAGCCTTCTCTTCTCCAGGCTGCAGAGCCCCAACTCTTGTAGCCTGTCCTCATAGCAGAGCTGCTGCAACCCTTTGATCATCTTCGTGGCCCTCCTCTGGACCTGCTCCAACACTTCCATGTCCTTCCTGTGCTGGGGGCTCCAGAACTGCACACAGGACTCCAGATGGGGTCTGAGGAGAGCAGAGCAAAGGGGCAGAATCCCCTCCCTTGCCCTGCTGCCCACACTGCTCTTGATGCAGTCCAGCACTCGGTTGCTGTCTGGGCTGCACTCACACTGCAGGCTCATGTTGAGCTTTTCATCACCCCAGACCCCCAGGTCCTTTTCCTCAGGGCTGCTCTCAGCCATTCCCCACCCAGCCTGGAGTTGTACTTGGGATTGTGCCTACCCAGGTGCAGGACCTTACACTTGGCCTTGTTGACCTTGCATGGACAAACATACTCATGCTCTGCTAATGAGTCAGAGCAAAGATCAGTGTTTGCATCCCTGTCAGGAGGTTGATTCACACACCTGCTGGATAATAGATAAGGTGCATGTGCTGGCCCTGGGTACCTTGCCTGTAAAGTGATGATTAACTGCTGGGTCAAGGAGCTGTTGTCCTGACTTCTACTTTTTATTTTCCTTTTAAGGATAAAAAAATGTGTAGAGGCTGATATCAACCCTACTATGACAGTGTTGTGAATTTAGGCAGGTATTTTTAGGTTTGCACTGCAGGGTCTCAGTGCTATTATATGTCATGGAGCCAGACTGGACCCCACTGGAGTTTATCGGCATTTCCAAATGCTCATGGCACTAAATGCCATCAGAGATGCTCCTGAGTTTTTGAGAGGGGTAGAAGACATGCCTAGATCCAAGAGGCACCTGTGCCTATGGCTGAACCAAGCCCTTGTTAATGCTATCTTGTAGCAGAAGACCTTTGCTATGGCCATTATAGAACCATAGAAATCATAGAATCAACCAGGTTGGAAGAGACCTCCAAGCTCATCCAGTCCAACCTATCACCCAGCCCTATCCAATCAACCAGACCATGGCACTAAGTGCCTCATCCAATCTTTTCTTGAACACCTCCCTGGGCAGCCCATTCCAATGCCAGTCACTCTCTCTGTGAAGAACTTCCTCCTAATATCCAGCCTATACCTCCCCTGGTACAACTTGAGATTGTGTCCCCTCATTCTGTTGCTGGTTGTATGGGAGAAGAGGCTGACCCCCACCTGGCTACAACCTCCCTTCAGGTAGTTGTAGACAGCAATGAGGTCACCCCTGAGCCTCCTCTTTTCCAGGCTCTCTGGGTGCTCTTACGGTCTGGGAAACTGTAGACAAAAGCCACCAGATAACTTGGCACACTTCAAGAGCCAGACTTTTTGACCCAGACACTCATTTCTTACCACCCTCCCCAGTCACCCAAGGAGACCTGAGCTTGTGCAGGTGTGGCTGAGACTGTGGGTACAGTGCTCATAAGCTCCAGCAGACATTACTCACCTGGGCATGGTGCCAGTGCACTAATGAGGTGATATGGCTGCTGCGGACGTGACTTGTGTATGTCAGGGTAGTGGCACAGGGAGTAGATGTCTGCTGGCTGATCCATGTCCTGTTGGATTCCTGTGCAGACTGCCAAGGCACTGTGGCCCCAGCAAGCTCTCAGCAAGGGAAAGCTACTGAATGAGCCTTCAGTGAAATGCAGGTGGGATGAGTGTGGCTTGGGCAGTACTGACCTAAAAAGGTATTGAGAGCTACCACTGCTCAAACAGGTGCCTCTCTCTGCTGGCAAACCTGAGCTCAAACTGCAGTTCTCAGCCTGGTCAACTCATTTGTCACTCCATTATTAGCTGCTCCTGCCGGGGTGGTGAAACACCTCTCTCTGCTCAGGTGGTGGCAGGACCTGATGAGACATCCTTAGAGAGATTTTCAGCTTAGATGTTATCAGAATGCCTTATGGTGTGGGGCAATTCTTCTCTCTCCTTCCATTAACTGTTTCATTTTCTGACAACATGGGGAGGGACACAGACTCTTAATCCTCTTTCTGAGCAGTGGTGTGAGGGACACAGAGGAGCGCACCAGGGCTCTGGTTGGTCATGTAGCAGGGTGAGCAAGCTTGCTTACATTGGTGCTCTGGAAGGCCAGAGATGCTGCTGCCTAAGAGGAAGCACTGCTCAGCCAGTCTCCATCACCATATAGCTTACCTTGTGTCACCAGGCTGGCTTCAAAATAGCCACACTGGCATGCATCACTCTGCATTCCTGCCCTGGGCCCCAGTCTCAGGAAGGTCAGATGCAAAGAGTGTTGTGATATGCAACAGCATGAGGAGAAGGATGCTTTCAGTACCTCAGGAGATGTCTATGCCAAGCACTTCTGGGGCAGCTGTGCTCCACCCCTTCTACCCAGCATGGGCAGGCTCCTGCTCCAGTGTATAGACAGCTTAGCAAGGTGGCTTTTGCTGGAGTTTATATTCCAAATTTGTGGCAGCTTCTGCTGCCATCTCCATTAGCTGGCTGAGAGAGCCTGGCCAGGATTACAAAATGGGAGAAAAGGATCCCAGATGTCACTTAGTCTGTTCTGTTTGGCAAGGCAGGATTACATGTGCTGTGTTTACAGAGTCCTCCTTCTTAGGAATCACTTCTGTCACTATCCCTTTCCTGGCTGGTACCCATGCAACAGATGAGAGGCAGCTAATATAATTAGCAAGACTTAATGAGGGACAGTGCTGTTGGCCAGCACCATTAGCAGAGCTGCTGAACCCTGTTTGGGTCAGGGCAGAACACACTCTGTTATCAATCAGCTGCCTAGAAATCTGAGTGGGATTTTATCCTTTGGTTTTAGGTTAAATACAAAAATCTGTGATTCAGCTTTGCACAGAAATCTCTTCACTAAGCTCCCAGGAACTCTAAGCTAGCTGGGATCTCCCCTACTCAAGTAAAGACCTGAATAGGGCCATGAGGGCTATGATAGGAGAGTTTCTAAATAATCACTGTTATTTATTAATATGCATTGAATATTTTTATGCTCAATAGCCTCTTGGGGTATCCTGTATTGAATGTAAAAGCATTAATAAAACTCTATAAAATATATACTTTGTCCTCTTCTTTGTGACAATTTCCTTTCTCACAGGTTTTGAATTGCACATTCTTGGTTGCACAACATGAGAAAAAATATTACATGCTGCACAACAAACAGCAGGAACCTCATGGCCTGAGGTGCTCTTCAGTGTGACACATGGATTTGGAAAATCATTTGGGATGGAGCCATGGCATAATGACTGGACTTGTGCCTTACTGTTGGTACACAAGCATGCCAACTGATGGGGACACAGCTTAAACCACACTACAAGTAGAGAAAAACAGCTGCAACAGTGCAATTAGAGGTAGCTGAGATACACAACAAACCATTTTCTCAGTAGGTCCTTGCTAGCACCTCGTACAGGTTATTTTCCTAGAAGTACTGGTGAAGGGCTTTTGTTCATAAAAGGAATGAGAATCATAGAATCATAGAATGGTAAGGTTGGAAGGGACCTCAAGGATCATCTAGTTCCAACCCCCCTGCCATAGGCAGGGACACCTCCCNGTCTGAGGAGAGCAGAGTAAAGGGGCAGAATGCCCTCCCTTGGCCTGCTGGCTTGATGCAGCCCAGGACTCAGGTGCTGTAAGGTTGGAGAAAAATGGCTGCAGCTTACCATCTCAGCTTCCCTCTAACATATCTGGTATTTCTGACAGTGGCTTTTGACAAGGAATAAACTTGTGTTTTCTGTTAATCACTAATCCTTACCCTTGATGGAATACAGATCAAATGCATTGACACTGGCTGCCTACACCAGAAGATGATAAACTGTATTCTAAGGATGCAGAATATGAAATCTTTGTCTTCAAAGTTGCTTTAAATTAGCTTTTTCAAACCACATTGCTTAGAACTAATTTATGTGAGCTGAAGGCACCTCCAAGATATCATGACTCTCACTCCAGTATCTAAATGAATAATGTTGCTCCATTGAGTATCCATGCTGACCTGAGGTGCTCACTGGCACCTTTTGCGTGACACTAAACTGAACTGAGGACCTGATCTGGCTTAAAGAAACATCTGTCAAACCCTTCCCCCCTCAGTTTTGTTTTGTTTTTTTGTTTTTTTTTTTTTTTTTAATCTGGATCAATTCCCCAGTCTGGTCCTGGTGCTAATAAAGCTGATAATGAAGAAAAAAACCTGCAGGATGAGGGGTGAAAAGGTGAGAGACTAAGAAAATATCTTCTTGTCCTTCTGCTGTGGACTCTGTTTCATGAGACCACACAGCCTGAGTCATTAGCATCAGGCACCATGCCAGGGAAGGTTACCCCACACCTTTCAGCATTGCAAAGTCTCTGCTTCAGCAGAAGTGAGCTCAAGGGGATTTCCATCAGGCTGTGGCTTCTGGAGGGATGTCAGGCAGTAGCAGGGAGGATGCAGTGGGTGCAAGGCAAAGAATGAAGGAGCTGTTGGAAGATTTGCTATTCCACATGAGAAAAAAAGAGTTGTTACAGTCTAAACAGCTGCCTTTTAGTGCATGCACCTGTGTGCTGAAAAAAAGTACATGCCATTCAGGGAAAGGTGCTCAGTGCTGACTCTCTTGTACTGCCAGGCACAGTGTTATGAGTGTCTCAGTTGATAGGATTAAGATTCACTGATTGTTTTTTGCTTTGACAAATGGTAATTTTATCTATATCCATATATATATCTATATATTTATATATGAGGCAAGATAGAAGAGACCACAACAACCCTTTTCACTTGCTCCCTGCCAAGAAATCCACTCCAAGCTGAGTGTGAAGTCTTTCTGTATAGACAAGCAATTTGCAGCCCATGCCATTTTTATTTCCTTAGATGCCTGTCTGCATCCCAAGGGTATATAAATGTAACTTTTTCCTCCATATGTGCAGGCATTAATTACTCTCAGTAAATAAGATGTTTGAGTTCAGGTGTTTCCCTATGCACAATTGTAATTTCAGCACTCTGAGATAGTTGTTATTGGGATGAACTAGCAGAGGAGTGGAGAGGGAGAGGAATGGACCTGGCAAAGGAATCATCATTAGAGTCAGACATAGAAATTGGAGG
>WBNM01025207.1:0-26574 GCA_013399055.1 Ramphastos sulfuratus
CTCTGCCCATCTGTCCAGGTGCAGTAGCTACCAAAGCTGGCTCATGTACACCATCTTCAAGTTATCTGCATGACATCCAAGTCATGATAATGAATACAGAAGATATGTGGAATCCTGGTCTTTCACCTGAGCACTTGCTAAGAGAGGTCATGTGCTCATCCCCCGAATCCTCTGTGTTGAGTCTTGGCCAGATAACAAGTATCTAAAAAAAACTTTGTACATGCAGTCTCTACTGGTAATGAGGTGTACTGGAGGGGTAATTAATTGATTGTGAGATGGCACTTTGTCAAAAATTAGTGTTGTTTATCAATTTTGATATTCAGGAGTCTCACCCCCCTGACCACTACTTTTAGTAATAATCAGTATCACAGTATCACAGTATAGCAAGGTTGGAAGAGACCTCAAAGATCATCAAGTCCAATCCACTACCACAGACCTCAAGACTAGACCATGGCACCAAGTGCCACATCCAAACGTGCCTTGAACACCTCCAGGGACGGTGACTCCACCACCTCCCTGGGCAGCCCATTCCAGTGGGGAATGACTCTCTCAGTGAAGAACTTTCTCCTCACTTCATCAGGTTCTTCTGCAAGGGTCGTGGAAATGTTATACAAAGGAATAATATAGAATCTAGCACATTTAAGAAATAACTAGCAAGAATATAAACATTAACTCAGTTGAACTGGAAGAGAAGGTTCCTGTGGTCAATATACTGCTTGCGGTCAATACCCTGCTTGCCCACTAGATGGACTCAGGGAGCTCCTTTCTGCTCATGGCAGAAGGCAATGGTGAATTACAAGAGGCTTGAAGTATTTACTTAACAAAAATATCTCCCAACTGGCAGGGCTGGCTACAGCTTCAGACAATACCCAAAATGCTTTCAGGGAATTCTCTTGGTGTCTTGTCAGCTGCTGAGGCTTCTGGTTCTTCCCAGGCTTCAGAGTGCTGGAGAAAGGAGGCAGGGAATCTCTGATCTGGTCATGATGTCTCTGGATGATCTGTGTATCTCCAGGACTTCCTGTCTTGGCAGGAAACTTTCAAGTGCAGGCAGGGTGTCTTGTGATGTGCAGTCTCAGCACAATGTCACGCTGGCTGTGCAGGCTGATTGCATGGAGGCATTCAGAGCCTGTTCCTGGTAAACTCGAAGCAGGAAGTTTCCAGGCAGTTCAAGATGCAATGAGGCAGTCAGGCAGAACAGTGCCAGAAGCAGAGAGCAATGGCAGCAGCAGGCATGAATACAAAGGCAGAGCAGGTTGTATCACCTGCTCATCTCTTTATATCAGTACAGCCCGAGACTAATGGGCCTTTGGACACAGAATAACCAATGAGAATGGCAGTTAGCCAAGCTTGACCATATTAGGTGAAGCCATAGGCTTGCTTTGCCCAAATTTGGGAAAAAATAAGCCTTGCATGAGGCAGGCACAAGCCAAGTGTATGTATCTTGTTCACCGTAGGATGTACACAGGAGAAAACAAGTCTATGCAAGCCAGGGTCCTTAGACTCAGCAGCTCCAGGTTCTTTGTCCTCTTTCCTGCAGTTGCTTCCCCCCATAGCAGAAGGAGGGAGAGCAGAAAAACATGTCTGGGCAAGCCAAGGACATGTATAAGCCTATTTTTGCCTGTTTAGGCCTACCACGACACGGGGGCAGAAATGTACCTGACTACTCAGATGGCAGATTCTTTCTCCTCTTGGATGCCATGGCACTGGAACATCAGTAGACGAGTATTGGCAATACCTAGCCAGGTATTTCAGGTGCCTGGTCCATAAGTATTTACTGCTATAATGCAGGTTTAACTGGCACAGGTAGTTCTTTGGATTTAGCTGACTTAAACGTTGGTTTCTTTGTAGCATCTCGAAGTTTAGGCACCCTGAAAATAATGAAAGCCACATTTAGCAGGTCGCCATGAGGGGATTAGGTACATGCCTGTTTTCTTGATGAGGCCAGTTGCTGGCCTTGGTTGTGTTGGCAATACTGGGAGATGAGTAATCAGATAAGCAGAGTTTTCTGAGGCTGATGATGAAAAATAGAGATGTCAGAACCTTAAATATGAATTTATCCCTAAAGGCAGAAGATGGAAAATTGCAGGTATTTTAATAGTGAAATGAGCTCCCTGGAGAGACTGAAAGTTTACTTGGCTACACTTGCAAATGGGAGATTAGTCTGCCCCACAGCCTACGTGTCACAGGTAATGAAACAAACCCAAAGACTGAAGTTTTCAGGGCAATGGATCAGCTTGGTGACCTCTGCTATGTCTTTTTGTATTTGCACCTGAAATAATCAATGACAGATTTTTGGGAAGGGAAGCTCATGGAGAACTTTGAAACTTAACAGATTTGGTTGGTTTTGCCAGCCTCGTATGCCTTGGGGGTTAGTAGTGCACAGACTTGCATTGCAAAGGAGGGAATGGGCTGTTTTCCACATGTGGATATAATGTGCATGTCCCTGTCTGACTTTCAGTTAAGTATTAATGAGCAAGTGTTGTGGCATAGCCATAAATAACTGCAAGAGCGAAGCCTAAATTTTGGATAAAAAAGACAAGGTCACGGTTATGTTTGTCCATGGGGAGGAAAAATGAAGTCTGGAAAGCTTAATGATTAGGAATTCATTGAATTTGGGCTGCTAAAGGCAAAAAGGTTTACTGCAGGATCTTTACATCCAACTAATTCTGGTGCTTGTGTCTCTACTTGTGCCATTTCAAACTACTAGAAGCTTACGATAACAATGACAAATATTAATCAAAATGGTAGCCCTCTTCTGCAATGTGACTTTCACAGTTTAAAAAGCAATTTTTCTCTTCTTTTAGTATCACTTTTTAGAAAATAATGAGAACAAATAATGCAGCCATCCTGGAACAGACTGTGAAGTAGTTCATCATGTACTGAAAACTTGCGTGCCAGTTCCTTTGCATAATAGGTTACCGAACATCAGCTGAGGAGAGGACTCAGTTGCTGTAGTCCAGCTGATCCATGTCAAGTTGCTATGTGTCTGGGAGTTACCAGTGAGAATCATAGAATAGTAAGGTTGGAAGGGACCTCAAGGATCATCTAGTTCCAACCCCCTGCCATAGGCAGGGACACCTCCCACTAGCACAGGTCACTCAAGACCTCGTCCAACCTGGCCTTGAAAACGTTCAGCAAGAGAGCAGCCACAACCTCCCTGGGCAACCTGTGCCAGTGTCTCACCACCCTCACTGGAAAGAACTTCCTCCTAACATCCAGTTTCAGTCTCCCCTCTGCTAGTTTAAACCCATTGCCCCTTGTCAACATCCACATCCAAACTTTGCTTGCAACAGGCAATGTGCCTTTCCTTGTTTCTTTCTATTGTGCCTTCCTCTCCGTGCCTCATTCTGCTCTCCTGTAACTGCACATTAAATGAGGTGTTTAGGGAAATTGAGTTAAATCTTTCATAGGCAGCAACAGAAGGGGAAATTAAGCATAAGAAAACACATTAAGACTTCAAAGCCATCTTGCACAGAAGTGTTTTCCATGACCCTCTGTCTGTAAAATAGCACACAAGTTCTGAATGATTTCTGAATACTAAGAGCTAATGTATAAGTTTCAGAATTCTACCAAATGTAGTTTCACCTGAGTCTGTGAGAATTTCAACATTTTGAGTAGTCTGTACCTGAAGTAATTGCTTCTGCCTGTGCTTTCCTCCTTGGTCCTTCCACACTAATACTTCAGCCCAATAATCAGAGTGGTCAGAAGGCAAACAACCAAAAAAACCACCCAAACCAAATGGAAAAAACCCTAAACCACAGAGCACCACGACAGTGGCATCATTGCACCAGGCAATACCATTTGAACTTTTTTTTTCTTGGACTTTTGGACCTCTGCAGCCAGAGGCTCAGAAGAAATCTTGGCACACAGACTGAGATAGCAGATGTTCACAGGACACAAAGTGATTGCTGGTATAAATCTAACCTAACACGTGCAGGTTGCAAAGTCCCCCTAAGCCTTCAGACTTGCTAGGGATTTCCAGAAGTGCTTTGCTCACTTTACACCTTCCTTCAAGGCACCCAACATGGGAATGATCTTACAGAGCAGTTCTGTCTCTAGTCCCGCAGGGGATTCCCTATCTGCTATCGCAGCTTATTGGCTCCTTTGGCACTTTTGTGCAAAGGACAGAGGAAGGGAAAAATGTCAGAGTATTGGATAGTCTTTGGCAATTGATCAAAAATATGTAAAGGCAGTGTTTTCTCCTTAAAAAGCCAACTGCTGCTTTGTTGCTTGTCCTTGATGTAGAATTAGAATGACTAGGCAACATAATTCTGCTCATAGGTTATCTGTAGTGTTAATTTCTGTTATTAAAGGGAAAAAAAAAACCAACCCAAGAAATAGAGACAACATTCAAATGCTGTGGTGGGCTCAAATGTTCATATTTTTTTATGTATAGGTAATTTCACAAACATACTCTGATTTTTTTTCAGCTTGTAGGCAGAAATTTGTGTTTGTCTGCTGGGTTTGTGGTCTCTGCCTACAAAAGACATGCTTCAAAGTAGAGACTTCAGTTAGCATGAAGCCCAGTGAAGCAGAATCACTGTTCAGAGAGATGGGATCCTGGAAACTATATAGCTCCACCACACTTGCCTTACACATTCCTTGCTATGTGTCAGCTCATCTTGCACACCTGTGGCTAAACTGAAAGTCCTGTTCTTGTACTCTGTTGGGATGCCCTATTAGCAGGCAATAACCTTGATGCCTTTCATTTAATTTTTTTCATTTTAACTTTTGTATAGGTCTCTGATGTCTTTCTCTGTCTTTTTACCAATATGTAAAGGAAAGGGGGGGAAAATGCCAATAAACATCAGTGACAGAATTGGGAAGCTTATTAGCAATTCAAATGGAGCAATTGTTCAGTGACTAGAGAGAACTATTCTTGGCCTGTTGTGTTTGTGTTAGCTTTCAGTAAATGTGTGTTGATCTGCATTGGTCTAAAGTGGGTTTTAAGATTTTTGGAGTTATGACAGAAGAAAAAAAAGAAAAAAAAAAGGCAATTGGATATTAACTCTGTAAAATGAAAAACTTAATGGCTGCTGGCAAATATTGTGAAAATATCACCACTGTTTACCGTGTAATGCCTTGTGATACTTCCAGTAGAGATTTGGCTAGTGTGGGCTGTGACCTGAATTAATAATGTTGTTTTGCTCATCTCTGTTAAAATGTCAGATTTATTTTTTTTCTTTTAACTGTTCTGTAGAGGGATATCAATGCAAGCAAAGATGTCTTTCAGACTGCCTAACTGCAATAGATATTAATTAAAAAAAAAAAAAAAAAAAAGAAATCCTTCCATTACAGAAAATGCACATCTCTGTCTACAATCCAAAGATATTGCTGTCAGTTTTCCTTGCAGCAAGTGAGTTATTTGTGTAGGTCCTCATTCTTTTCCATTCATTAAAGTAGCTAAATACAATGTTATCATCTGGAGTACTGTGTGCAGTTCTGGAGCCCCCAGCACAGGAAGGACACGGAACTGTTGGAGTAGCTCCAGAGGAGGCCACAAAGATGNTGATCACCCAGTTTCAATTTGTACTTGCCTTATGTTTAACTTTGGGTAAGTCTCTGTTTCCTGCCTGGATAGGGAATGATGGGATGATTTTCTTTTATTGCTTCATTTTAAGCTCCTTTTAAAATTTTATTTTATTGTTTGCAATGTTGGTAGAGGAAATAAATAATCTTAGCTGTAGCTTTATTACATTTGGAAGCCTTATGTTAACAAATAACAGAAAACCATGATATTCTGTAGGCATTTCTGAGCAGTACACTCCACTCCTGTTTAGGCTTGTTGAAGGTAAGGTGCAAAAATGTATTTTTCCTCTGTGCTCTGCACAACTGCTAGCTGATGTAATGGCCCTTTGGTTTCTCATCTCTTCACACAGAGTGGGAAGAAACAAGATTCCACTGTCTGTTGAGGTGAAAAGAATCCATCCTTTAGACAGAAGTTGTTTGCATGTGGCTTTGGTGTAGGGTGTAAATCAGACCAATGCAGGGGAATTTAACTCTAACCAACACAAACTTCTGTCTCTGGCAAAAAAAATGTAGGGAGATGTAGGGGGAGCCCCCAACTGTCCTTATTTCTGATGAGATCTGGGAGGTTGATGTGGTGCTGACACTGGTTTGCTCATTTTCCTCATTACCATGGTGACTGTTGACCCCTCTTTGGCTGGGTCCTGAGGGCACTGCCCTGGCTGAGATTGGCTGCTGCTGTTGGGCTCTTGCTCACCTCAGGGATGGCTGAAAGTGGCTCTAACCAGTGGGTGGCAGCTGGGGATCCCCTCACAGGCGATGTGAGGTCCTCAGAGCCATGACTCTGAGGCACTGAATTTACATCTGATGTGTCCCTGATCATTGCTTGATATCTAGTCTTGGGGAAAGGAAAAAGGGAACACCCCCACCCCCAGACAACAACAAAGCAAAACAACCAAACAATTAACAGACTCCAAACCACAAAAAAGGAGGGATGGAGATGTTCAGGCTGATGGCACTTGTAGGTAGGAGGGGTCTGCAGAGGGACCTGGGCAGGCTGGATGGGTGGGCAGAGGGCAATGGGATAAGGTTGAACAAGGCTAAGTGCAGGGTTCTACACTTTGGCCGCAACAACCCCAAGCAGTGCTACAGGCTGGGGACAGAGTGGCTGGAGAGCAGCCAGGCAGAGAGGGACTTGGGGGTACAGGTAGATAGTAGCTGAACATGAGCCAGCAGTGTGGCCAGGAAAGCCAATGGCATCCTGGCCTGGATCAGGAGCAGTGTGGCCAGCAGGACCAGGGAGGTTATTCTGCCCCTGTGCTCAGCACTGGTCAGGCCACACCTTGAGTCCTGTGTCCAGTTCTCCCAGGCAACCAGCAGCAGAATGAGGGGACACAGTCTCAAGTTGTGCCAGGGGAGGTCTAGGCCGGATGTTAGGAGGAAGTTCTTGTCAGAGAGAGTGATTGCCATTGGCATGGGCTGCCCAGGGAGGTGGTGGAGTTGCTGTCCCTGGAGGTGTTCAGGAAAAGCTTGGACGGGGCACTTAGTGCCATGGTTTGGTTGATTGGCTAGGGCTGGGTGATAGGTTGGGCTGGGTGAGCTTGGAGGTCTCTTCCAACCTGGCTGACTCTATGAATTTTATGTCTCCAAAGAGAAGGCTCTTGTACCATGTAGGGACCATCAGTGAAGGTACCATCATGGCTGAGGGTGAGTCACTGTGAAGGGAGGAGGTCTTGCACACCAGCCAGTAAAAGCCAAACAGGCTTTATCTGTTCAGAAATAACCTTTGAAACCAAGAAATGTGAGTAGGAACAGGGCTGTCTTTATTAAGACTTGTGCAGTTTGGTGCAGGCAATGGCAAACTCTTTTGGTTTGTTTCGAGAAGGGATGGGGAAAGCACTACAAAGTCTGTCAGCTAGGGAAGAGTATCTACAGAGGAGTTGTACACCTCAGCATTTCATGATAGCAAGTTGCATTAATATTGCTCTGAGAACCAATAAACATTTTTATATGGTGATTATTCTGCATCACATTAAAGGTAAAATACAGCTCTGGAGTGCACCAACTTGCCACCTATTATTCAGTTTCTGAACCTCAAAAGCAAATTCTTTTCCAGTGAAATTGCCTCTGAAATGCTAATTGCTAGAAATGTGGCCACTGATCAGGTTGCTCCCATAATACTGCCATCTGTATGAATTGGTGTGGCCCTTCCAGAAGGGGAGATTTTAAAAGTCTTTCACAGATAATCACTTAGTTGGCACTAAAAAAAAAAAAAATCTTATTCCAGTGGCTTTTTGACCAAAATAATTTTAAGGGGTAGGGGGAGAAAGGAAATCTTTAAATCTGTTACACTCTTCTTTAGCTGCTTATTTAAAATGCTTTCATAATATAGTCCATGCTGGTATAAACTCTAGAGATGTTATATTAATTTTTCCCATTTAGATAAAAATACTGGAAGAAAACTCATGCCTTGGCATGTGGTGACAGATCTCATCCCTTCCTAATTGATGTCGTGGAGAAACTTAGATTTACCTGGGTAACATGGGTCTATGCTTTTCCAGTGCAGAGACATGCAGTGATCCAGCGCAAAGGCAGGCAGGCAGGCATTGATCCAGCGCGCAGGCAGGCAGACGCGCATTGATCCAGCGCGCAGGCAGGCAGGCAGGCATTGATCCAGAGCGCAGGCAGGCAGGCAGACGCGCGCTGATGCAGCGCGCAGGCAGGCAGGCAGGCGTTGATCCAGCGCGCAGGCAGGCAGGCAGACAGGCATTGATCCAGCGCGCAGGCAGGCAGACGTGCATTGATCCAGCGCGCAGGCAGGCAGGCAGGCAGACGCGCATTGATCCAGCGCGCAGGCAGGCAGGCAGACGTGCATTGATCCAGCGCGCAGGCAGGCAGGCAGGCAGGCATCGATCCAGCGCGCAGGCAGGCAGGCAGGCATCGATCCAGTGCAAAGGGATCTTCTGTTTGTATTGCAGACATTCTACTTAGTGTGTTTCCCTATGATCCACTTGCTAAAATCAAACAATGAAGTGAGAAATCTAACTGCTGTAAAAGCAGATGTTTAGTTACTTTGGACTTCTTTTTTTGGCATGGTGGTGATCATAAAGAAAACAGTTGTATATGTGCAAGGCTCTAAGACCAGAAGGCTCTAAGACCAGAAAAATGAATGAAAGAATTAAAATCTGTTTGCAGGTGAATGTTTGGTTCAGATCTCTTCCTTCCTTGTGCATGCTGACCCCAGGTATATCTATGTATAGTAAGGTCAAGGTAAGGAAAAATCCAGAATAGGAAAGTAGCACAGAATTCAGTTTGCACAAATAGCTACATACACACACACTCCATATCCCTTTTTAATACACACATAACACACTTTGTAAATATAATATAAAAGAATATAAGTTGTTTTAGAAAAAATATTAAAATATTTAAGAGGCACTGGCACAGGTTGCCCAGGGAGGTTGTGGCTGCTCCCTCCCTGGAGGGGTTCAAGGCCAGGTTGGATGAGGCCTTGAGTAACCTGTACTAGTGGGAGGTGTCCCTGCCTATGGCAGGGGGTTGGAACTAGATGATCCTTGAGGTCTCCTTCCAACCTTACCATTCTATGATTCTATATTGTATATTTTTTTCTGTGTACATATTGAAGGCCAGGTTGGATGAGGCTTTGAGCAACCTGACTTAGGTGTCCCTAAGTCAGGGACCAGTCAGGGACCAGTGGATTTGGAACTAGGAGATCTTTAAGGTCCTTTCCAACCCAAACTGTTCTGAAATGTATGAAAAAGAGTGTTGTCAAAGGCAGTGACTTGTTTAAAATGAGATGCTCACTCACGTAGAGAGTAAAAATGGGAAGAAATATGCACTAAAAATAAAACTCTGTGAGTGAAAATAGGTTTGTACTTCAGATTGTACTTGAGATGCAAGGAATAAACTATTCAGCAGTGCCTTCTCTCAGAGTATTGGTTCTGCAAGAGCAGCTGCCATGAATGAATGCTGCAGGTAGCACCTGCTCTCCCCCCCTCCCTCTTTTAACCCTAATTTTGCATTCTAGGAGTGTGGTAGGTACATCTGTGTGTGATCCCCTGCTAATACAACCCATTTTAATGCATCATTTGAAGGACTCTTCATTATTTCTTACTCCTGGCTTTATGGCTTCTTAGATTTGTGAAACGCAGCTTAAATCTGAGTTGGCTTTTACTATTGTAGTTAATTCCTGTCTGTATAAGCCTGTTAGAATGCAAAATGACAACAAGCTTCTCAGTCCTCAAATGGTTACTATGAAAAACTTCTGGTGGACAGGATATGTTGCTGAAGGAGAGAGTGTCTGTATTTGCTTTCTGACCTATCACATAAATGCTGTCAGAATTTTGCTCTTAATGTGATTTGTGACATTCCATTAACAGTTATTCTGTGTACCAGAAGAATAATAACTAATGATTGCCTGACTTGTAGAAATGTAAAATAAGGACAGACACTGTTTGGCAGAACAGAGATTGTACTTTACTACAGATAGGAACCATTCATATTAATCAAGTGATAATTAGTCTGAAATGACTTTTAGCTAATGACTTTTTCCTCAGGTTAACCATATTACTTAAAGGTAACATGTTGTTCTAATGCTGCTTACTATTAACAGTCAAAGGCTAGGTGTGTGGATTTCTGTCTTTTTTCCTGAAAGAAATGTCATATTTCAAGACATATTAATGTCATATTAATGCTGGAACTGTGATGTGAAGGGTTAGAAATGGGGTGGCAAAAGGTCATGGATTTGCCTTTTGATTTAAGCCTTTACAAGGGTGGACATGTGTGCAGTGAACAAGCAGAGATGTGAATTTAATTGTGTGCGTGTCAGGTCTTAATTATCCAGGACATCATTTTGTGATGGAGAACATCTTTAGGGCCAACAGTAGCAGGAGTAAATGGGTCACACTTATTTCACTTTGAATATGTGCTATTACTGTGATACTTCTGGACAAGAATGTGTTTTTAACAATCCTGACTGCTAAAATCCTTCGACTTTCTAGCTTGTTAAGTATAAAGTAACAGGTTGAATGATGGGGAAGGAATTTAAACTGGGAGATTTTATGAGATGCAATCTGTTTTGCTAGCAGAAATAACATTTTTTTTTAGGATGGCCAAAAGCCACATTACACTGTGGAAGCTGCTCTCCAACACTAACCAGATGAGCAAGAGGTAGCTTCCAGCAAGGAGCTCCTGTAAGGCAGGAGGAGTCTACTGTTGTGGAACCAATGGTTTAACAGCTCCCAGCTGTATTGCTGGGCTGCATTGCACTGGTTTCACAGGTGTAAATTCGGATGAGACTTCTCCTTTAATTTATGGATGGGCTAATTGGTCAGTTTTGTAAAGCTGTTTTTAGTTGTCAGTTGCCAGCATCAGGAAGAAGCTCCTGTATACAGGCAAGTTCTCTTTCTGGTGGTGTGCTCTGCTGACACTGCCTTTTGTGAGCAATGCTGACATGTTTCAACTCTGATGCTTTGCTTTCTTCTGGTAGAGTACTTTTCTGAAAGAAGCTTTTGACTTACTGTCTTCAATGGGAATGAAATGTGGTTTGTGGTCTGCTTTTCTACTGCTTTCTTCTAACAAACATGAGGAAATTGCATGGAAGCAATGCAAATTGGTGCATTTATATAAAATCCTGCAAAAGGTATTTTAAAAAATGCCTTTTAAAAGCCTGGCACTGACAATTTTATCATTTCAGCATGAGTATCACTTGGGGGTGTACAAAAATGACCAGTACTGTGTCTATAAGTAATGTGTGATTTTTATTGGGTCTTTTGTTTACCTGGACAGCATCTCTGACCAGTGGCCACTTGAGCCAGTGGAAAAAATGTATATGCAGTATGTATGGAGTAGATGTGAGCATGTATGTGTATATATATGGCCACAACATATATACAAACTGTATACTATGCTCTTATGAAATTTTAGGTCAGAGGGGAGCCTTTTAAATGGGAATTAGGAGAAAGGGCTCTGATTTCAGGCACTGTTTGAGATCTGTAGCTCTGCTTGCTGCCACACTGTCATGGCCATCTGTGAGGAAGCAGCAAGTGAGAAGGACTAAGAGGCATGTGGCATATGCTTGCAGTTTGTGTATCCTTGAAGGTGTATGTTCATGTGCACACCACCTGTTTGGGTTGTGTATAGCTATTGTGTGAAAGCTATTCCCCTCCTTGGTGCCTCTGCACAGAAGCTCAGACAGCAGTTGCAATAGGGTTGTGCACTGTTACCCATACTCATGTTTCAGTTCTGCAAAGAAAAAGCCTTGGAGAGGTTTTTGTGACAGGTTGCTAGCGTATGTGTTTCTGTTAGTAACTGCAGGTCTCTCTTCTCCTGTGCTTTTTGTCCTTTATTAGTCAGAGTAAAGAACCCCTTGACCCTGAGTAGGATGGTTTGTGCAGAAGGTGAAATGTTTGATACTCTGAAAGTTTCTCGCTTTGACTTGGGGTGATGTTTAGGAGGTTACAGCCAGCTATAGTAGGAGACTTTCCTTTTTGAAATGCTGACTACAGCTCAGCAATCTGTTGTGGCCTTTAATTAAAAGCAGCATGAACTCACTAGAAGGATCTGTCAGTCCTGCCATAGTCTTTACAAGGAAGTACAGTTGTCTTAGTCTTACCCTTAGGGGTAAATGAGGATACTGAAAGCTGAACCTGTCTGCCACTGAACATTGTAATTGCCCAGCACCTGGGGAAAGCATTCAGAGCAGGACCTCAAGCCTGCAACCTATCAGTCACTGGGTCTCCAACCTGCCTTTTGACCATGGGTTTAGATGGGCTGTTGTGATACTTTGTTGTCCTGGTGGTGCAGCTGGTCCTCTGGCAGGTGCTGGGAGAGAGCATTTCCTCATGTTGTCAATATAAACTTGGCCTTAAAGGCTTGAACTCATAACTAATCCCTGGCTTCAGACAGACTGTTTGGTTAGGACATTGGTGTGGCTTTTTATTCTTCCTGGAGCATGAGTGACCTCTAAGTGGGAATTGATCATGTTCTTGAAGGCTCTCATCTGTAATAGAAATGTGTGTTTTGTGGGAAGACAGCTGCATTTTTTTGTCAGGTTCTTAATATATAGGGAACAATGACATGCAATGATCCAATTTATGTCTGTGTTCATTATTTCCCTGATCACAAGTAATGGAGTACAAGCAGATGCTTTGATTTGTGTGTGTAGAAATTGTCAGTAGGCTGAGCTAATGGTGAAGGAGCTTTGCTTTGCCAGAAGTCAGCAGCTGATGGTGTGTTGGTAGCAAAAGAAGGTAAATCATGTGCCTTATGACAAGCAGGAGATACAGCTCATGCCCAGCTAGTGTTTTCTGCTGGCTAAAAGAGGATTTGCTTGGCTCCTTGCACGGTAAGAAGGGAAACCTCATCTTGAAAATTAAGATTTTATGCAGATGTGTCCATCTTTGATTAAGGGCATCTTTTCCAAATTAAAATAGTGATAATTGACTATTTTCAGCAAACATGATTACCACATACAAATAATCACTTAAGATGAAGTGTTTTTGGGAAACAAAACACTTCTGCTAGTAAAAAGAAATGAAGATAGCTGATTTATTCCAGTTGTTAGAGAAGCCTGTGTGTTATATGCTAAATGCCTAACACACACACACCCTCCAACAAAACCAAACCCAAAGCAACACTAAACTTGTTTTTCAAACCTTGATGCCATGGGACCAGAAAATAAACCACCTGCTAATGTTTTTGTACTTGGGTATATGAATTTTCAGGCACAGTGTATGAAATATCTGAAACATTTTTAAATTGGAGAATTCAGTAGCACTTAATCTATTTCTTATTTTTCTAAACTGATTATTCTCCCCTATTTCAATACAGTTCTTCATTAGATGCATGGAGTGAGAAGAGTAAATTTGTTGTTTCCAGGAAAATTTAAAGAGTAAGGAGGAACACAGGGCAGCACCATTACCAAAGCAATGTGGTACTAGTGGACAGAACATGTCCAAAGCATTACTTTGGTTGTAATACTTTTATGTACTCAACACAATATTTGTGGGATCTTGGGGATAAAAACAAGGACATGCATTAGCAGTCATTAGGGATCACTTTGCTAGGAAAGATGCTGAGGACCACTCTGTGTCAATTAAGAGCAATTAGAAGTGGCAAAAACCCTTAAATGCTGGCTGACTCAGCTTGCAGAATGTAGCAAATACCCACATGGCAGAGTTTCACAAGTGGCTACATCAAAAACATTCTGCCTCGGTTGGTGACAAAAAGAGCATTAATTTCCTGTGCAAAGTATTTTCTCCAAGAGTGAGATCCATTGATACCAGATTTTTCTTCACATTGAGGAAGCATAATTTCCCCATTGTTCCTGTCCCTTTCTCCAAATTAGTTCATGTCCTCCTTGTTCATCTTGAATGACAGAATAATTTTTTTCCTTTTAAGTATTTTGCATTAGTTTTCCTCTAGCCAAGTGGGTGAGGGGGAATGATTCCTGCCCTCCCTTGGCAGGATAAATGCTCTCTGGCTTTTGTTAAGAATATATGCTGATCTATAGTGTGTGATGGGGGTAGTTAAAAGAAGAGAGAGGTGGCACCTCTGTTTTTTGTGCAAGGGAGCTTCTCTCTCTCTTGCCTCTTTCTAGTAGAGTAGTGCTCAGATGCATCTCTTGGTCACCCAGTATTAAGGGAAAAAAATTGAAGAGGAAGATGTTAACAGTGTTTCAAACTGGTAGAAAACAAACAAACAAAAACTAACATAGAAGGATCCAATACCTCAAGAACATGGACATCAAGGAGGACGTTCTAGAATCCTAGAATGGTAAGGTTGGAAGGGACCTCAAGGATCATCTAGTTCCAACCCCCTGCCATAGGCAGGGACACCTCCCACTAGTACAGGTCACTCAAGGCCTTGTCCAACCTGGCCTTGAACACCTCCTAAATGATCCTGAAATCATAGGAGCACACACTTGCTTTCTCTTGCAATCTTTAGCTCAATAATCTCAATTACAATCGTACCAAATAGACTTTTCTTAGAATTCAACTTAATTCAGATAAATGAGGCTAAATAATAACTTAATCTTAACTCAGAAACATCCAGCTGGGATGACTCTGACCCCTGCAGTAGTCCAGGAGGTTCATTAATATGCAAACCCTATGTTACTTATGCCATGAAATGTACCTAATGGACTTGTGTGGTAGCCTGAGGGGAAGAAAACCTCCCAATTGTTTTTAAGGAGTTAACTCCACAGATCGGTAGGAGGATGCTGTGTCACCCTGGACTGCAGAAGCTGAAGTGTCCCTGGGCTTACTAACAGGCTGTTTGTTTTCTTTCTAGGTTTCAGTCTATGGAAAAGTGCACATAAAATAAAGATGGCTTTTAAGGGTGAGGACCACTTAGATTCCCTTCCATTACCTGTTCAGCGGTAAGTGGTGTGCTCTGTCATCCAGACTTGAGTGATTAAACGCTGCTGAGGCTGCAGCCACACTTGGCTATGAGGATCCAAAGACTTTTAAACTCATTTTAAAGCTCAGTTTTATGTGATGTTCACAGAAAATGTTGAGAATGAATGAGCAAATCCGTGATGATTCCTCAAGGCAGTGGCAAATTTTTATACCTGCAGCCTGGTACATCATAGCAGTGAATGATGTAACAGTATTTACTGGATCAGTTTTTCATGATGGAAATCCCTGGAACTTGGTTGACTTCAGATGGAGCTATGGTAATGACAAGAAGGTTATTGTATAATCTACACACTTGTGGATAAGTCCTTTGCAGCATTTCATCTTGAAATCACTTCCTTGATTTCATATCCCAAAGCTGGAAAATTTGCCATATGGAAATTCTGTGGCAGAGGCAAAACTAGAAGTCAGGCTTCCTGTCATCCACGTCTTAAGCAAAAGACAGCCCTTCCTGCTTTTGTAACTTTGTTCCTTTTCTGGGTTTTTTGTGGAGCTAAAGATCTGAGTCTTCTGTAAAACAATATGGATGAGATCACACTTGTGTTTTTATAGCCTTGCATTGCTCTTCAAAATCTGCAGGTGTTCTGGTAGCTTCTCTAGAGGATCTCCTTAGATATCCTGTTATCAGGCCCTCTGTGATTAAGAATATCAAAGTTAGAGTCAGCTCATAAGAAATCTGAACTTCTTCCAGAATGCCTTTCAGATTTTTTTTGTTTATTTTGTATTTGTCTTAAGGTTGTTGTTATTTTTTTGTTTGTTTTTGTTTGTTAGTTTAGTTTTTGTTGATGATTTGTTGTTTTGGTTTGGTTTTTGTGGGTTGTGGTGTTTTTTTGTTTTGTTTTTTTTTTTCTTGCAGTGCTGTTTTTGTGTTGGGGGTTATGTGGTAACTGGAGCTCTGTTTGCTGGGTAGCAGGTCAGGCAAAGGGCTTCTACCCCTCTGCTCTGCTCTGGTGAGACTCACCCGGAATAGTCTGTTCAGTTCTGGACTCCTCAGTACAGGAAAGGCATGGATCTGTTGAAGGAGTCTGGAGGAGCACTGTGAAGGTGAAGTATAAGGTCCTGCACCTGGGTAGGCACAATCCCAAGCACAAATCCAGGCTGGGTGGTGAATGGCTGAGAGCAGCCCTGAGGAAAAGGACCTGGGGGTCTGGGTTGATGTAAAGCTCAATATGAGCCTGCAGTGTGAGTGCAGCCCAGACAGCAACTGTGTGCTGGGCTGCAGCAAGAGCAGTGTGGGCAGCAGGGCAAGGGAGGGGATTCTGCCCCTTTGCTCTGCTCTCCTCAGACCCCACCTGGAGTCCTGTGTGCAGTTCTGGAGCCCCCAGCACAGGAAGGACATGGAACTGTTGGAGCGGGTCCAGAGGAGGCCACGAAGATGCTCAGAGGGCTGCAGCAGCTCTGCTATGAGGACAGGCTGAGAGAGTTGGGGCTCTGCAGCCTGGAGAAGAGAAGGCTTCCAGGAGACCTTAGAGTAGCCTTCCAGTATCTGAAGGGGGCCTACAGGAAGGCTGGGGAGGGACTATTGACAAGGTCTTGCAATGACAGGACAAGGGGCAATGGGTTTGAACTGGCAGAGGGGAGATTTAGACTGGATGTTAGGAGGAAGTTGTTTACAGTGAGGGTGGTGAGACACTGGCACAGGTTGCCCAGGGAGGTTGTGGCTGCTCCCTCCCTGGAGGTGTTCAAGGCCAGGTTGGAGGAGGCCTTGAGTGACCTGTGCTAGTGGGAGGTGTCCCTGCCTATGGCAGGGGGTTGGAACTAGATGATCCTTGAGGTTCCCTTCCAACCTTACCATTCTATGATTCTATGATTTAGCATTTTCAGGCTACTTACTGTGCATTGATCTTGCCCTGCTGATTTGAATCCTTTATTTCCTATAATGAATCTTATGTGGTCAATGTCAGGAATTTGTGCTTTGTGGCTCTTTTAAAGGATTTGGATGAAGGCTGTAAGAAATTCTAGAGAAAAGCTGCATGTTATTTGTAACACAGGAGCTAGAGGTGAAGATTTTCAGAGCTCAAAGTTCAGTGTGCTTACGTGACTCTGTGATTCATTGCTCTATGAATTTTTGAAAAGCATTCATGAATGGGATGCTTGCTGGGCAAGTGAAAATGTTTTATTAAAAACCTCTTTTGCAGTAAGCTCTAGGAAGAGAGTACTCCAGAAGAAAGGTACGCTGCCAATAATGCCATAAAGCTAGCTTCTGGTGATAAGGAATAAATTTAGTTATTGTGTAGCTGCAGACACTAATGATGCTTCATTTAATGACCTTGTGTTCTTTTCATTCCACTCATTTACCCTATAACCATTCAACAAAGAATTTCATAGTTTCAGAAAGGGAACTCACCTTGCTATGAAGTGTTTCTGGTTTTGGTGATTTATAGTCCACTTGTAACCAAATTGAAGGCCAGGTTACTGGAGGGTAGCTTGATGCTGAGAGTTAAAACAGATTTGTGTGTCCATGGGTCCTTCTCAGAAGGATTTTCAGGTATGTCAGTTGACTAGGTCTGAAGGATGAAATTAGCAAATCAACAACTACTGACTTGTTATCATTTGGTGGCATTCCTGAGGAATATGAACTCAACAGATTTTTACTTTGAATCTTTCAAGATGTTAATATGTAGGTCAGCAGTTTCGCTGGCAGGCAGTAAAAATCATTGCATTTCACTTGTACTTTTTTCATGTTGGGAGTGGGCAACTTTGCCAGAATCAAGATTTTTTTTTCCCTAACCTTTTTATTCTGATAGTTCTATCACTATATCTCTAAGTTGCATAACATGCTGTAGAAATATATGATATTATTTCCCAGAGCTATGCTGTAAAATATTTTTAAGCTGAGCTGCAGAAGTCACAAAAGAATTTTGGCTTTTAACCTGAAGGAAATTTGAGTTTGTCCATTAAAATAATTGTGAAGTTATGGGGAGTTTAAAATGTGAACAAATTGATGAATTTTAACAGTGTGTTCACCTGGCCTCACCAGACCTTTTTTTCATTAAAGCTGGTATTTCATATTTGTGGTTTGCTGTTAGCTGGGACCTTTTAAACATGATCAAGCATCATCTTTCATCCTTAAAGACAGTTAGGAATTAAACTTGAATCTCTCCTGTCAGGGTCAGTGGTACATTTCATAGTGTGTGGCACACAAGCACTGTGAAGTCGTCAAGCTAGTGCTGGTGTAGCCTTCATCACAGAAGAAATCTGCCTGATCATTTTCAGAATGTGTGTTTTTGAAGTGTGAGAATCTGTAGAAAAGACTTTGTGCACTGAAGACACAGCAGATCCCATTTGCTTGATGAGTATCTTGTGTCCAGGACTTGATATCCTTTTCTGAAAGGACCCTGCAGTTAATGTCTTGGAAATAGTGGTGGCAGAACTTGCCTGAATGTTAGGTGACTCGATCTGCCTGATGCGATGATTCCTTCTGATAGTATCTTTTGCAACTGTTACATGACATTTTTGTGACATCAGATGAGTCACCTTTACTCTATCTAGATCTTCTAGCTATTGCTTTATGGCTCTGACTCCATGGTTTGTGCTGCTTTGCAGGTTTTCCTTTGTAGTAGCAAGATCCTTTCCAAGAAATCGTATGTGGTTCGCGGTTGGTGATGCTCACCTGTCTTCAAATCTTCATCATGTTTTTCTGTAGCATGTTTTAGGAGAGATGCTGATCAGGTTTACAAGTACTCTGCCACTCCAGTTGGGCTTCTATGCTCTGTCTTCAGAAAACAACCTGGCTACTTATTTCAGTGTTTAAGGTTTTATCTTGTGTGTAGGAGTGTTTCTTCTCGTTTGTGAATCTAACAACATGAGCAATGCATTAATTGATGGAAATACTTTGGTTTCTTTTAGTCTGTCAAATGTTTCTACTGCAGTTTGATACTTGTCTGCTTTGTGAAGTCTTCAAGTAATGTAGTTGGATTCTTGGAAGTTTGGGATATATTAGCTGGAGGATGAGCAGCTTGTGAACTTTCTGAATTGTGAAATAATGATATTTCTGTTGTCAGCTTTATCTCAGAATTTGATTTCAGTATTGTCTGCTTATTATTATGATTTACACTTAACACCACTATGACCATTAAACTATGCCCNTTGAACTACATGTTTTTAATCTACATGTTTTTTGAACATCTCCAAGGATGGTGACTCCATCAGTTCTCTGGGCAGCTGTTTCAATGCCTGACCACTCTTTCAGTAAAGAATTTTTCTTAATACCTGACCTAAACTTCCTCTGGCACAATTCCAGGCCATTTCATCTCATTCTACCACTTGATACCAGGGAGAAGAGATTATCATTCACCCGAGTGCAACCTCCTTTTGGGTAGCTGTAGAGAGTAATGAGATCTCCACTCAGCTGCCTCTTCTCCAGACTGAACAATCCCAGCTCCCTCAGCTACTCCTCATAAGGCTTATTCTCTAGACCCTGCGTCAGCTTTGAATTTGAGCATTGTACATCATTCCTCCCCATTCTGCCCTGGTTATTCTTCTGATTAATCTTCTTGGCCTTAGGCAAACCACTTTACCTTCCTGTGTCTTTCTTTCCTCTATTTCAGCTGGGGAAACACAATGGAAGCCCTTATTAGCCCATCTTCACAAACTGCTATTTTAATGATACTTATGAGGTCATACTGAGTGCTGTATATGTCTTGTTAGGCCTGGTATGTGTGCATCATCCTCTTGCACTGTTGAGGTTGGTAAGGTTGAATTAAATTTAGACTGGATGTTACGAGGAAGCTCTTTCCAGTGAGGGTGGTGAGACACTGGCACAGGTTGCCCAGGGAGGTTGTGGCTGCTCCCTCCCTGGAGGTGTTCAAGGCCAGGTTGGACGAAGCCTTGAGTGACCTGTGCTAGTGGGAGGTGTCCCTGCCTATGGCAGGGGGTTGGAACTAGATGATCCTTGAGGTGCCTTCCAACCTTACCATTCTATGAGTCTATGAATATTACCCAGCAGCTGCAAAGCTGTTTCTGTTCACAAACTAACTTGTTCCCTCTATGTGATATATTTTACCACCATTTTCACAGCGATGTTGCCTCTCATCTGAGTTCATTACATTCTCTTTACAGCTGTGGCCACAGGAGAGGGTGATGATTAATTACCCTTGCCTTGTTATTTCTGAGGTATTTCCCCACAATCTGATTTTTAAAAATAAATCTCTTCATTAAGGATATTTTAGTGATCTTTCTGTGACTCACCTTCTCAGCTATTTATTAGAAATACCACTACCATATTGTGTTAAATACAATATTTGTCACTTGAGTTCACATTTCCTGGGAATTTCTTCTTTACTTAATTGCCTGGCCTCTCTTAATCTGGTTCCCTGCTGCCTGGGGATGGTGGGAGGATCGTGTAATCAGTTGTTCAGTAACCTGTAATGAGCAAATTTAAGAAAGCTAGCAGAACAATGCTACAACTTTGTAAGTGGTTTTTTTCCCTTTTTTCCCTTTGTGACAAACAGTAGAGTGATCATAAAAAATGTGCTGCTCTGACCTCATTTCTAGTCTCATTATATTTGCTAGTGTCTGTTGGTGGTTGGATTTTCTGAGTTCATAATAACCCTGAGGGATTTGGAGTGAAATGCACACAGGAGTGAAGCTGAAATGTGGCTGTTAGTAGTGGCTCTCTTTGCTCCTTAAAGTATTTGAGAGAATGAGATGAAGTTTGTGTCTATGTATATATGTATGTTACTTTATTTAGGGCAATATGCCTAAAGGGCTATAGGTAAGCAACTTTTTTTGCTTGTTTTTCTAGAAAACAAACCAACCCCAAACTTGCTACATGTATAGACTATGCTTCAGGTATTTGAATTTTGTACCTTTCCTTCTGTCAATGCTTTGCTGTTGAGGTTCTTCCAGGAGTACAATGGGAATAAAAAAAAAAATCTAAATTGAGAACATAATATTCCCTCCAAATAAAGTTAACAGAAATATTTTTCCATTGTCTTAAATAGCAGCAGAACTGAGCTCAGAATAAATATTAAACAGGGCAAAGCTGAAAAAAATATAACAGAAAAAAGGAGACCTGGAGAATATTAGAAGCATCCAACCTGCAGCAGCCAAGAGTCAGGTGTTTATACTGTGTTTCCTATCTTTAAAATATCATTTGGCATCCTCACATTTCCAGACTTGTATGCTAGTATTGTTTAACAGTTTCTTAGTCCAGTGCACCCAGTGGGAAGTCAGGATGTATAAACATGACAGAGCAGTGGTTCTACAAAACTCTCTTTCCCCATTCTTTTGAGAGAAAACTCTCTCAACAATGGTTGGGGCACAAAGCTACTTTTTCTAACCTCATTTAAAAGCAAATAAACTTTTCTGAAGCCTGTCAACACTTCCTGTGGCACAGTTGTGAGTGTGGAGGGGTAAGGGTTGTGTTTGTGTTGTGAGAATGAATCAGGAAGCGAACAGATTTGAGCAGTCTTGATTCTGCTGGGTAGAGTCTAACCCCATATTGCTCTTGGCTAATGTACCAGGAAAAACCTGGAAAGAAATCAATGTGTTATTGCCAGGGGAAAAGAAGATATTTTTTTTTTTTTTTTTTTCTCTCAGCATTTTGTTCTGCTCTGAAGGGCTGGAATTGCACTTAACCATTCTTAGCTGGGGAAGAGGCTGAGCTCAGTATGTTTGAAAAAGTATCTTTTTTGTTGATAAATAGTGAAGGTAGTCAACTGCTACATAGCTGCCCTGCTGTAAGAGAGGAGTGTGAGAATAATTGTATTTCAAAATGTGCACTAGACTTGGGTTGTTCTACTGTAGTTCAGCTTGCTGCAAATGCAAGGTCTTCAGCAAATGCCCAAATTGAGCAACTTTTACTGTTTAAATTGACACCTCTATGTCGATTTACACACAGCTTCAATTGATCACACATCTGGAAAAAAAAAAAAAACCTCCCAACCACCCAAAAAAACCCTCCCAACCAACCAAAAAAACTCCCAACCACCCACCAACACCAAAACCAAACCAACCAACCGAAAACTCAACCAAAAAAAAAACCCAACCTGGGTTTTGAATTTAAATCACTGCTGTAATGAGACTAAGACACTAGTCTAGTATGTACTATCAGTTATATTTTTCCCAGTTTGGCTTTTTGTTCAGGAAAGCAATTGAAAATGCATGAATGCTACCTGAATTCACTAGCTGTGCTGAATAAAAGGTAAGGAATGCTTGCTTTCTGTATTGAATAAAAGAGAAGGTAAGAAATGGTTACTTTCTGTATTAAATGCAGTGCCCTGACTGAACAGAGACTTAATTTCCAGTGTAGACAGGAACACTAACAATCTAGTTTTGACTCTGTCAAAGGCATGGAAAGAAACAAACATATCTCATGGAGAATCAAAACACAACTCAATCTACAAAAGGCAGAAAAAGACACTGTTTCAACTGTTGAATCTGCAAGAAAAATTTTGTAGACTCCCAAGTGGAAAGTAGCAGAGCAAAATTATTATAGCTGAAGAGTGAGAGTGGGTGGAATAAGAAATAACTGGAAAGGAAAGGGAAGAGAGAAACTCAAGAAAAATTCTAGTAAAGAGTAGCTAAAGGTCTGGGATTAAATGAGAAATAGGTTGCCAAAACATGAATCTGCCAAATGTGTTGCTCTGAATGATCTGCTATTGCTCTCAGACAAGGTAACCATTTCCCCTATTTTCTCTTTTAACAGAGGAAAGACAGTGAAGATTATACACGAGGTAATTTGCTAGTAAATGCAGAAAACAGTAGCTATCAAAGGTCAGAATGGGAAAGGATAATGCTGGGGTTATTTTTGGAAGCAGAGAATTAGATCTAGACTTCAAGCACTGAAGAAAAAAAAGGATGAGTAGCTAAAATCTCAAGGTTATACATTCAGGGGCTGATAGGAGGAAAGTCTGTAGTAACCTGGTGCATTCAATGATAAAAAAGTTAGGAGAAGGACTTACATATACTGGTTGATAATGGGATGGGTGAGACTGCATTTGCCACTAAGATGTGGTGATGAAGTCAAGCACAACCCGCTCCAGACCATATGAAGTGAGGTAATTCTGGATGAGATAAAGCTCTATCACTGTGCAAGTTAAAGGAAAACTTCATTTGCCATCAAGCATGATATCAAGTCTTTCAGTGAAAAAAATGAATTTTACAGCAACTGTGGATCTGCCAGACTCTTTAAGGCAGGGGGAGTGGAAAGCAACTTGTTTCATGAAAGGGATCTAAAAAAAATNAAAGGATGTGTTTGCTTCTAGAAATAATGCCTTGAAAGATAATTGCTTCTTTAAAAGGAAAGATGAAATGAGAATGAACTGGCACTTAAGAAATTTAAATCAGAAATAAGAGACTTCTAACCATTGGAGCAGTGCAGTTCTAGAACAGCCACTTGACAGAACACTTTTAAGCCTATGATAAACTCTTCTATGAGTTGACTTTTAAGCCATTTATGAACAAATTTCCTGATCTGTTTGTTTGTTTGTTTTTTTTTTTTCTGATATCAGAGGAGTGGATTTGATTATGTAAAGTTTCATTTTCAGTCTTCTGACTCCCACTGAAATATGTAAGCATGTACTTAAATACCAAATTAGTTTGGTTAGAACTGCTTTCTTACTTGAATGAGACTACTTAAGGTATTTTCACCAACTCAATCCAATATTTGTGACATTCTGTTACCAGTTCTCACCTTTTAAACTTGCCTCCTGAAATGTTAATGTTCTAATGGGAATCTTGGAAAAACCAACACCAGGCTGTCCTCTTCTATCCCTTTTTGGGACAGTTTTAGCTAGAGCTCTGCTATGCAATAGATGTGACAGGGTCCCCAGATTTCTGTAGTCTTCTGAGTGGTACTGATCTCAACTCCCTGTAAAATGGTTGTTGCTTCCTTCATTAAGTAATCCAAGTTTTACTTAATCAGTAGGGTTAGGACCTTCAATGAGTAAATAGTAGAAGGTGAAAGGCTAATGGTGGTTCTCATAATGCATGTCATAACTCCTTTGGAAAAGGCACAGAGCAGTGCTGTTTGTTATTAAACTACAAATTAAGGCAGATTTGGAATACAGAAAGAAAAAACCCAATGAGGCACTCGCACTGTTTTCATGGACTCTAATATTAGTCTCAAAAATAGTGTTTGCTGGTGATTGTATATGAATGTTTCCATGGTCTATGGCCCCAGATAATTCCCACTGCTCTTTTTCTCCCTCTCTTTCATTTTTATTTTCCCCTCCCTGTTAGGTGTTCACAAGAATTTCTCTTACAACATATAATTTTTATAAGGCTATAGGGAATATCATCCTCTGCATTTACAGGTGTAGCCTGAGCATCAGGAAGCAGTATACTGGGATGAACTCTCTGGTTGATACCCTGCACACATCTCCTTCAAATGGCCTTGTTGACTTTTGTGTCCCAAAGTGAGCACTTCTGTGCACTCAATAATTAACAATTTAATTGTTTGCTGATGGCAACATCTCTTTTATCAACGTTTTGGTTATCAAGATAGACTTGAAATCCTGAAAGAATACTTTTGTAGTTTCTGAGTAGGTCTGCTTTGTGATGTTCCTTCAGGCCAGGCTGTTCTCCTTCCATTGGCCTAATTGGACAAAATAATGGATTTTGCCACTGTGTACAAAGCTAAGGTCCCTAAGCTCTGGTATCTCAGCTTTCAAAAAGACTGTAATTATTTCATGTTTTGGCAGCACTCTGCTTTTGTCCTTGCATTGTAGAACAGTTTCTTATTTCAGGACCAAACCTCAGATGGAGGGAATGCCTCCTTCATCCAGCTCACCAAAGAGCAATTTGCCTGAGGAATGCTTGCTCATTGCATAACAAACGATCCAGTAACATGCTGAACAAAAGAACCAATATCCTTCACAAAGCCTGGGCAGTGCATAATATTTTTTTTTTTCTTTCAGTTCATGTGTTACTTTTCTATCTCACCCCGATAGTTGGTAAATATAATAAAAAACAAACAGGAACTTATCCAAGAAGAATTCATTGAGTGGTCTTAATTTTTCACTTTAATTTTATTTTTTAATGCAGAGCATAAAATTGACATATAGTTTGGCAGCTTTGTCTAAGGGAGAAATCTCAGGTCACAGAACATCCAGGCCAGCATAGCTGGTGAAGTGCCTACTGTTGCTGAAAGGAACTTGCAGAGGAAAGCAGAGTTTAGGTGGCGATCGATGTCCTGTTGATTCTGTTACTCTTTGAAGGGCAGAGATACTTTCTTACAAATAGGTTTTAAAAGGCCAGCACAAAAAAATAAACCAATAAAAAAACAACCAAAAAACCCCCTACCAACACCAAAAACAAACACAACAAAAAACACTCAAAACCCCAAAACAAAAACCAAACAAAAATTCCCCAAACGGCAGAGCCATCTAAGAGACCAACCTGAACAAAGTGCTCTATTCCAGAGTTCCACTTGCAGGATTTTTCAAGTACACCTTCATTTCTAGTTTTACCAGTGGAGATTAAAAGGATATAAACACGTTGGGAACTCATACCCACACATTTGGGCAGAGCCATCTAAGAGAAGTGGATTTATCCTGGTTGTTCCTCACTCCCATTTCAACATGAATGAGCTCTCTAGAAGCAAGGCCAGGAGAAGAGCACTTTTTCCCCCCTACCATATTGTCTGAATTATAGAGTGGCTAAAATTTCCTGCTTCTATGTCTGGATTCTTCCAGCTGGATCAAAGCCCATCAAGTTTGATCTGAACCCATAGCAGTTTACCACGTTGAACATGCCAGTACCACAGGGTTCACCAAGATAATTGGCTTTGGAAATGTTAATTGGCTTACTAGTTTATAGTGATGCCACGAATGCAACAATATTTGTTGTAAGTGTGAATTACTAATACTACACAAATACAAATTCAACAGGCGTACTTGATGATCACGGTGACTACATTAGTATGTGGCTTGTTCAGCTTTGCCTGTAGGCAGGACAATTAGCAGCCTTATGTTGTCACTAACTTGTTTAGAGCAGAATTTATTTAGCATTTGCCTCCTTTCTGTCAGGAATTGTTGCTTTCTATTACTGCTGTCTTGATGTGAACTCAGTGGCTTTTGTGCTTGTTGAGACTGCTACTGTTTTAGCAACTTAATGTATGGGGCATAAAGTAAAAATCCAGAAAAACAGTTTGAAATAGTTCTTTTGCCTTCTGATTTGGCTTTACTTAAACTCTGGGATCTACTTAAACTTGGGGATCTGGGTTGATGAAAAGCTCAACATGAGGCTGCAGTGTGAGTGCAGCCCAGACAGCAATAGAGTCCTGGGCTGCATTAAGAGCAGTGGGGACAGCAGGGCAAGGGAGGGGATTCTGCCCCTTTGCTCTGCTCTCCTCAGACCCCAGCTGCAGTCCTGTGTGCAGTTCTGGAGCCCCCAGCACAGGAAGGACATGGAACTGTTGGAGCGGGTCCAGAGGAGGCCACCAAGATGCTCAGAGGGCTGCAGCAGCTCTGCTGTGAGGACAGGCTGAGAGAGTTGGGACTCTGCAGCCTGGAGAAGAGAAGGCTTTGAGGAGACCTTAGAGTAGCCTTCCAGTATCTGAAGGGGGCTACAGGAAGGCTGGGGAGGGATTATTTACAAGGTCTTGCAATGACAGGACAAGAGGCAATGGGTTTGAACTGGCAGAGGGGAGATTTAGACTGGATGTTAGGAGGAAGTTCTTTACGGTGAGGGTGGTGAGACACTGGCACAGGTTGCCCAGGGAGGT
>WBNM01025207.1:27071-62742 GCA_013399055.1 Ramphastos sulfuratus
TAGATATAGATATAGATATAGATATATACATATATAAAGAGAGACCTAAATCCAGTCAAGAAGTTGTTTGTTGCCAATTAATTACCTACTACTAATTAGAATAATAAATTTCTGCCCAATTGTAAGACTTGGCAATGACTTTCCTCCTGGGTTTATCTGGAAGCTGTATTAAATCCTTTCATTAGGACTGGTGATAAGTCTGTCCTAATAGGTGAAAATGGATAAATAGGCTAAGAATCCTCAAAAACATAATTTGACTGAGTAGAAATCTTTACACTTCATAAATATGACCACTGGAATTATTTGTGTGAATTGATCAGTTCAGACTTGAACACAATGTTATAAAACATAAAACTTTTGCACTTAGTGAAACTGGGTAAAACTCTTTCATGGTAACATTTACAACTAAGAAAGAGAAGTGCATGCACTGGCAGTAAAATTGTAGAAGAGAGCTCCAAGCTGTAAGTTTTAAACAAATGATTTATTTATCCATTCTTCTTCTTTGTATCCATCTAGTACCAACACTAGATAGAGCAATCCTTTAGGTGACAATCCATCTTGTCTATCTTAAAGACCTTGTGATTTATTTGTTAATGGCCTACTTGCTGGACGACAGAAAGCAGCAAACCAGAGAAATGCTGGTAGCAGGACTCTGAACTATCCAGAGGCTGGAAATTGGAAGGTTTGTTTGTTTTTTTTAATGTGGGTCTTTCTGCAGGATGACATTTGCCTTGCAACGTGTTGTATGGTGCAGAAATATCTCTATGACCCAAGGTCTGAGCCTCTTTTGAAGCGATGTACTTTCACTGTGCTGTTGCTCTGAACTGGTCTCAGCTAGTGGCACCAAATGATTTTGTCAGAACAACACAATTATTAAAAGACTGGCTTTTGGCCAGCACACTGGAATTCAGCATTCAAATTGTTGGTTATTCAAATTCAGAGGCATGCTCTTGAAAACTTCATCAAATATTTTACAACCTCAATTAAAACAGAACGACTTTGAAGAAATGCTGGAGGCTTCCTATTGGATTTTTATTTTGCACTGAATTATTTTTACTACTATTTTTTGCATGAAATGCTGCTTTTATAGTGTAGAGTCAAGATAAATTGCTTTTTTGTCAATATGCCATGACATATTAAATTCAGACTTTCTAACTGGTGTGGACCTACTATCAATATACATCAGGATCTCTGCCAGTTGCCCAGCTATTGTTGCTCAGTGAAACAGCTGGAGAAAATCACACCAGTAAGGTCTCTCATGCTTGAACCAGTCTTGCCTAATGTATTTAACAACCTGAAAAACAGTTTTAATAGCAGGACAACAACACTTCCTACTGATGCAAAAAACTGTTCAGGCCAACTTAAAATAACGTGCAAATGCAGAGTCTCATAATGCTGAGTGTCAGAAATGTAAAATGCCAGAAGAAATTATATAAAAAAAAGCTCAGCGTGAGCCTGCAGTGTGAGTGCAGCCCAGACAGCAACCGAGTCCTGGGCTGCAGCAAGATCNGAACATAACGTAGTGCAGGTGAGGTGGTGAAGGGAACTGAAGACCAGTCATTTTCATCATACATATAGAATAGCAAACTCTAAATTATTTATTGTCACTCATGGAAAAGATTGTGGAACCAAAATCAGTAGATTTTCTGGAAGTAAAGATGAAATGGATCTCTGGAAAACATGTAAAAGAGAAATTTAATTGTGTGACTTCTTGGAATATAGGGACAGTGCAGAAAATGTAATTCAAATGTGTAAATCTGTAATTTACTTGAATCTCAGATATTGCATTCTGTTCTTGCCATCACATCTTAGAACACAGGAAAAAATAGAGAAGGGTTTTGAAAAGGTGAGGAGAGTAAGTGGAGGATCAAAGGAGTGGTGTGGTGACAGACTGATTCTCTGCCTTGGAAGTGAGATAACTGAGAGAAGATATGGTAGAGCAAATAGAGGAATGAATTGCACAAAGAAAGTGAATGTAGAATGATCATTTCAGAATCTCAGCATACAAGAGCTAAAGAGCTTCTGTTAATATGTCCAGGCAGCAAGTTTAAGTCAAACAAGAAACACTTTTCTTCATACAAAAAAGTAACCAATATAAGACACTGCCACTAGACATTGTAAAGGGCAAAAGTTTAACTGAGTTCAAAAAAGGATTAATGGCTACTGTTGTTTCATGAATTGTGAAAAACATCCTGCTCAGACACAACTTCTGGCTTAGGAAGTTCCTAAACCACTAATTGCCAGAAGATGGGAAGGAGGAGTTGCTCAGCTCTTGCCATGCCTCTTATGATCTTTCCTTATGCATCTCCTAATGGCCATGTTAGGAGCCAGATAATGGGCTAGACAGATTTTCCCCCCCGCCTTTGGTATGTTTGGTTT
Source organism: Ramphastos sulfuratus (assembly GCA_013399055.1). Classification (NCBI taxonomy): domain Eukaryota; kingdom Metazoa; phylum Chordata; class Aves; order Piciformes; family Ramphastidae; genus Ramphastos; species Ramphastos sulfuratus. The sequence goes on from WBNM01025207.1 coordinate 29,451, forward strand.
TGGTTGTTTTCATTTTTTAGTTTTTGCTTTTTTTTGGGACTCATTATGGCTGTTTTTATTTTGTAGGTGCAAATCTTTATTTTTATTTGTTTTAGTAATGGGGAGATAAAATGGGGACACTTTCAACTCGTTTTTGGAGTTCAGTAAATACTGTTTGGAATATGATTCTTTGTAACTAGGAACAAGCACACTTTTTGCTTTCTCTATTTTAATATATATAAAAATAGTCCACCAATTAATCTGCTGAATGCTTAGGAAGATTTTAGCTGAACAATCACACTTTCTGCTTTCCCTATTTTAATATATACAAAAATAGTCCACCAATTAATCTGCTGAATGCTTAGGAAGATTTTATCTGAATACAGGGAGATACAGATGAAGGCCATTCATTTGTGTATGTCACCTGAGGGATCATGATGTGTATTTTAGAGGATAATGTACTGGAAAAGCTGATACAGTGTGGGGAGCTTTCTGTGTTTCTGTCTGAAAGGTGAATGGTGTTATTTTTGCTACTGCTGCAAGTTAAGGAATGCTGTTTCAGTCACAGAAAATCTTTAATTCTACAGTTGTACTTGTGGCAATCAATAGGAACAGAGACAAACAAGGAGAATTTCTTTGACATACATCCTTATCTTTATTTTGTACTACTTTATCATCCTTTTTTCTCCTCAGAATGAAGACAGACTTTTGCAGTTAGAGGAAATATGAACTTTTTGGTTTTTTCCTTCTTATTGGCTTTCCATGCTAGTCTTTTTTTTTTTCCCATTTGAATTTATTTAGGATTTTTTTTTTTCTTTTTACTTACTAAACAGAATTCAGCATCTCAGTGCACTTTAGAAATGAAGAATACATTACGTTATGAGTCCATCCTGAACTGCATGTGAACTGTGCACATCATTACAAATCATGTCTCAAACTTCTAAAGTTGTTATTTTTGTTTATTAGGAAACCTGGCTTCAGACCCAAAGAGGCAATAAAGTGACTATACACAGCAAGCAGAAAGCAAGCCACAATCAATAGTGAAATTCAATCACACAATATTCAAAGCTGAATGGGAAAGAAAAAAAAAAAGACCTTAAATAGCAGTATCCTGCAAAGTTTACAATTAAAAGAAGTTTTATAGTATATGGTGAAAAGGGGGATTGGATCAATGAAAATGATCTCTTGTATCTTCTTTGCTCTTTATTTATATGAAATGATACTTGAAGTGAGCCTCCTTTTCATATGTACATTAATAGATTTTGATCACTTGTGGAATATTTCTTCAGTGTTCTGGAAGGAGATTTCTTGAGTTCACCTGGTGTATAAATGGCAGCTGGGGACAACTCTGCATAATGCTCTGAGGACATTTACCCTGTGACGTTCCTGTGCTGTGCTGGGACTGGTTGGGTTATGGCAGCCACCACAGCCTGGTCTGTGCCCTGGAGAAAACACTCATGTCAGAACCATCCTGGGTGTCCTGGTGTGAGCCAGAGCAGAACCAGTTCTGAGCAGGGCTGAGACTTCCCAGCTCAGGCTCTGCTCACTGAGGCACTTGCTGAAGTTCAAGCAGGTTGGCACAGCCAGAGGCTGCTTCTAGCTTCTACGTCAAGGCTCTGGGGAACAGAACAGCTCAGTAGAGCTGCTGTTTCACCTACCATGTTTTAGTGCTTTGGCTGTGCCAGTGTGGGTGGAGAGATGCTGCAAGGAGGTTTTTGGGTTTTTTTTTCTTATAAAGTGTTTCATAGGCAGAGTGTCTAGAAAAAGCTGATAGTACAGTCCCATAAGCAAGCAAACACACCAATAACTTTGCTCCTTCTTCATATTGGGTGGTAAATGGCTGGAGAGCAGCCCTGAGAAAAAGGATCTGGGGGTCTGGGTTGATGAAAAGCTCAACATGAGGACAGGCTATGAGAGTTAGGGGTCTTCAGCCTGGAGAAGAGAAGGCTTTGAGGAGACCTTAGAGTAGCCTTCCAGTATCTGAAGGGGGCCTACAGGAAGGCTGGGGAGGGACTATTGACAAGGTCTTGTAATGACAGGACAAGAGGCAATGGGTTTAAACTGGCAAAGGGGAGATTTAGACTGGATGTTAGGAGGAAGTTCTTTGCAGTGAGGGTGGTGAGACACTGGCACAGGTTGCCCAGGGAGGTTGTGGCTGCTCCCTCCCTGGAGGTGTTCAAGGCCAGGTTGGACGAGGCCTTGAGCAACCTGTGCTAGTGGGAGGTGTCCCTGCCTATGGCAGAGGGCTGAAACTAGATGATCCTTGAGGTCCCTTCCAACCTTACTATTCTATGATTCTATATTAAATCATGAACGTACAGGAAACATTTTCTCCAAAAAAAGTGTAATCTAAACTTCTTCTATTTATTTATCTGTAGTCTTGTTTATTTTTTGCAAATAATTTTATAACAGGTACGTGGTGTAAGATGATTAGAAAACCAAAAGTTGTGTTTCACTCTGTTACCACAAGCAAATTGTTCCGTTAGTTGCCGTTTGTCAGTCAATTGCAACGTGGTAGGTGAATGCAGCTGGTGGTCACTGCAAAGATGTTTTGCTTTACCTCATTCTTCCTTCATTCTAGCATGCACTTAATTCAGGTAGACTCTGTTCAGCGATGGATGGAAGACCTGAAGTTGATGACAGACTGTGAATGTATGTGTATTCTCCAGTCCAAGCCAATCAGCATCGAGAAGGATGAACAAAATGAACTTATCCTTTCCTCACGGTATAGCACATGTGACAGCTTGCAGCTGTTACTAAAAAGAGCATGGATCATAAGCACAGAGTTGACTAGGATTGCTCAAAAGCTGGAGAAGAACAGATGGCAGAGAGTCCACAGCATGACAGTAAGAGTCAACTGCCATGTGCGTTCGATGATAAATGAATACAATTCAGTCACCAGGACTCCTTCCGAAGAAATGCACCAGGTAGGATGCCTTACGTGGTGTCATGTTTGTCTTGTTTCATTTTTTAATTGTGATTTATAAAATTTACTTTTAAAAATCTGGAAGAAATCTCTGGAGGTCTTTAAGGCCAGGCTGGATGGGGCTCTGAGTAACCTGATCTAGCATGAGCAGATGAGCAGATCCCCCCCCTCCATGGCAGGGGGATTGGGACTAAATGATCCTTGAGGTCCCTTCCAACCCTGACAATTCTATGGTTCTTCCGTATCATTGTTGGTCCTTTGTTTGAGGCTAATTCCTTTTTCAACAATGGAATCATATTTGACTCATTTTGGATCCTTTTTTATCACAGGCCTGATTTTGTTAGTAATGTCGACAAATTATATGAGAAAAGTTTTGTATTTGAGGACTAATGGATTAAACCAACTAAAAGAATGTCTATATGAAGTAGTATGTTTCCAGAGGGTTTTCAGCTAATTGTTGTGAACAAGAACTTTTAAAACAGCATTTATGTTCATGGATATCATTTTTAAAACCATTTTCCCTTTCTCTCTTTGCAGTATGAAAAACTTTTAATAGACAAGTGCTCAGAATTTACAGCATTCACAGAAAGGTAATCTAAATTTTCTAGCTGAAATATTAATTTTGCTGGTTTATTATGTTGTAGATTTAATGCTTCTTAGAAATGTACTAACACCCTGAAATGTTTAAACTAGACTCCTGCAGCCCTGAAAGGCCTATATGTTAGCCTCTGGTGCATAAAGTGAGCTGCTTTTATGGAAACTGCATCCTAATTGAAGGTGGGAGCTGCTGTTGTACAAAGAGCCTGGCATAGCCACAAAGCTGCATGCAAGTGAATTTTTCAGGGCATTTAGACATAAAGGGAAATAAGGTTGGCTTTAATGATATCAGTGACAAAGTTCCCTTCAAGTTCTGTGAAGCCAGCTGGTGTGAAAAGTTAAGTTGTGATACTGTGTGCTCCTGTATGAACATCTCCTTGTATTGGTAAGCCAAACAGGAATACACATTCCACTAAATTGCAGTTGTAGCTCCATGCACCCCAGAATGCTGAGACCAGTGAATAAGAATATCTTTATCATTCCTCTGGTGATATTTCCCCTGTCTAACAGAAATCCTCTTGTTTCCTTCAGCACAGATCAATCAGTCTCTTTTGGTTTATTTTAAAGACTGCAAGTCATTTTGTTCAGGGGATCATCAGGAAAAAAGATGCCACCTAATCATCAGGAAAGAACTTTTCCTGAGCACTACTGCTTTTTGCCAAACCCACACAGATCAGACTTTACTTTTGTAGTCTACTGTGAGACACACTGATTTAATGAGATCTCTGATCTCGTAGTGCCTGCCCTGAAGCAGCCCTCTCCCTCCTTGTCTGTTTGACAGGTAAAGCTGAAAAGGGGACACACTGTGTGGGTGGAGACACTGATCAACCAAACTATATCTTTTGTTACGGTGGCCTGCCTGGATGGAATATGTTTTAACACTTCAAGTGAATGCATTTCAGTGAGAAACTATTAGCTACTTCAGTTGGATTGTATAAAGTTTTTCATCTTTATCTCATGTGTTTAGTTACATCCAAATATCTCTGACTACAGAATAGTCAGACTAACTTTCTACACTTGCTGTATGTCATCTTCCTGCATAGAAGGCCAAATTTTACTTTTGAGTATGCCGTTGAAGTGTAAATGGACTTTATTCACCTGGACACACATACATTTGGGGTTCCTATCTGGCTATCATTGAACTATGGCAAAGAAGGTAAAGAAACCAAAGTCACTGAAAACCTTTCTTTGGCCATGAGGGGTTGGATGGATATGTGTAGCTGCAGGTAAAATGCAGACAGCCTAGACTGTCTGTAACTATTCCATCCTAGACTGTCTGTAACTATTAGCAGGAGTAGAAAATGGCAGAGTTACCCTGGTATGAACACAGCAATTTGCAGCAAAATTTGACCTGCTGCCTGAAGTAAATTGTGATCCCAAAATTATTCATTGATGTTCACTGCTATCTTTGCTATGCCTACAACGTGTAGACAAAGCTTCGATTACAGTCTGGTGTGATGCTGCTGGCACGACGACAGTGTCATCATGAGCAGTTGCATTCCCATTATATCCCTGTTATCACACAGAGCTCACCTGTGACAATCAGCTTGATAAAGCAGGATTTTTCTGTTGCATCTTTTAGCCTTCACCTTTATCCTTTCTTTTCAGGTGCATACAAACCGAAGATGAACAGATACTGAAGTCCATGAAATCTTGTATCAATGAAACACTCACTACAGTCGCTCAGTATTTCGGCCAGTTGATAGAGCTGGTTTTAACACAGGAAGCACAGGTTAGTTCCTACTCTTAAAATGATCTTTCCAGATAATTGATTCTTGAGGGAGAGCACCCATTAAGAGAAGAATTAGAATTACAGATCCCAATTTGCAGCTATTTTATCATCAGTGATTCAAATATCTTGCAAAGAGATTTAGGTGTTTGTGTTCTTAAATAATTTCAGATCTCAACGTTATGAATATTCAAATTTAATCTGTGGAAATGGGAAAATATCCAACTTCATTAACACCAATTCCCACACCAAACAAACACACACCCCAAACCAGTGAACTGTTTACAATTTACCAAAAGGTTTAATACCCAGTTGGGAATTATTTACACAAAAGGTACAACGGGAATTTTATGGAGCAATTTAGGGAAGGGACAAAGAAATATAAATACCTATAAAACAACTCAGATCAGAGGGTGAGGAGCAGCAACTGCCGCTGCCAGTCACAAGGTGGATTCTTCTTGCTTTCGAACAGGGCTATTGGAGGGAAAACCAGAGACTCCAACTGATTTAATAGCTCAATTTACTCACTGATCAGCCTGAGACACCGTGTTGAGGCAATAATCGAAGAAATTATAACTCCAAATTGTGCTTTTGGCGCAATGACAAGCCAGAGAGGGTAGCAGGACCTGAGCGCACTGCTAAAATGGAAAGCAAAAGCTGGCGGGAGCCAGGTGTCCTTGGGCGGCTGCAACACCACTGGCTGCAGGTGGAGGAGCAGAGCCCAGAAGCAAGTCAAGTCAGGCCCTCCCAGAGCAGACCCCATTCAATCACTCCTTGAGGCAAAACAGACCACTGGCAGGAGAGAAACTTGAAATCCAGCCAATCAAACAGGGCACCAGCATTGCAAAACAAGTCTGGGCCTGTTTTGCCCCAGCAGGACGCTCAAACTGTCCCAGTTTGGGACCATGAGCATGCCTGGGACTGGAGGGCAGAAATGACCCTTAGACCTTTCCAGGAGTGAGAACGAGGATACTGTACACTGATTGGGAGTTTAAGGAGAAATTCTATTTACAGGAGCATTTATACAAAAAGCCATTAGGTAGAATAAGTATAAAACCTCCTAGGCCCAAATTGGCCTTCTAGAGTCCTCCGCCCCTTCCACCCCTCACTTGGCCTGAGGGTAGGCCGAAACCACCCTCAAGGCGTCGTTGGCCGCAGTGGCGCAGCTCAGCTCCCTGCCAGCCATCTATAGGATGCATGAGGTAAGAATGTGCACTGTGCTCAGAGAGCAGAATGGGAAACAAGGCAGGGGAGAGAAGGAGGAGAGATCAGTCAGGCACTATCTTTTAAGCTGTGATACTGGAAGACAGGATAGAATAACAATATTACAATATCCTGGTGATGTGATATTAATAACTGGTTGTGAAAGATGATTATTAATTTCTGTATTAATATTAATTTTTATTAAGATAGAAAAAAAAAATCAGGAAAATTCCCTGAGTTTCTTTTGGATTTTCAGTCGACAGGAAATAGCTGCACAGAGGGTATTTATGAACACAGAATTAAACAGTTTAAACAATCAGAACTTGGAAAATAGGAATGTGAAAACAGGAAAAATTCTAACTGTGCCACAGAGTCTTAGCATCAACTCTAGCAGATGTACTCACAACACCTTGGCCTCTGAGTAAGTTTCCTGTACAAGGAGCCTTCCAAAACTCAGGATAGTGATCCCACGGTAAAATATCAAATATTCCAGGTAGAGGGAAGGAGAGAAGAGCTGAAGTGCTGCTGAGCTGCCAGTGTAAGCTGCAAACACGTGGCTGCAAGGATTCCCAGTTAACAAGCTGCTAATGGGGTACTGCTCCTGCAGAGGGTCGGAGCAGAAAGGCAGTCAATGCAAAAATGCAGTTGATGTAGAAAGGAAATGCAGAAAGGCAGTGCAGAAAGGTGCTGTTTCTAAATCAACCTCCATTAAACACATGATTTTGAAAATGAAACTGGCCAATAGGCAATAGCATCATTGTTCTGCCCAATGAATTCAAAACTTTGTGCCTCGTGTGACCAGGCAGGCTTAGCACCAGACACCTGACACGTGATGCTAAGCTCCTAGCTCCATTGTCCAATCTACTACCACTCCCACACCCACAACAGGACGAGGAGAGCAAGGGTTAAACCAGCCTGGCAGGATTTATGTCCTACCAGGACATCTGGGATGAACAGGTCCCTGCCCCTGGGATGGGTCTCTGTCCCTATGGTTTTGTTAAGGGAGACCTAGGATCCCTCAAACTACCACACAAACAAACTGATCTTGTGGCTCACTGCTCACCGTTACTTAGTTTTGTCTGATATATCCCCTTAACTGAGAGGCATCTAATTTATGAACAGTGTCTTGCTAACAAAATCTTCAGTCATGTTCAGCGTTTTGGTTTTTTTTTTTTTTTCCCCTTTCATACAGACTTTGCTTTTCTTTCTAGAAAGCTTGGAAAACAATTTGTCTTTTTCTAAAAAAGGTGGAAGTTTTCTATGACCTTCTACACTGAGACACAATTAGTTGCCTTCTGAAAATGTTAGTTCAGTCCCAGGCCAAACCCAATAATAATGTACTAAATAACTCAAGAATTCTATATGGTGTGTTCCCACACACATACCTGTTCTTTTAATCAGTGATATTTATATATAAATATGAACAATTCTTGGTTACATCTGTTCAAATGCAATGCCAAATGTGTTACAGTGTTAGCAGCCTGACTCCTGCCTGTGGCTTTTTTCCTTTCTCTGGGTGAGAAGCAAGTTGATGTGGATTAACTGAACTAGATTTCTCCACAATCTTCTCTTTACCACTGATGTTTTTCATTGAAAATAAACGATGTTTATTTTCTCCTTGTCACACAGAACCTGCTGAGACAGATTGAGTTGTCAGACAGTATGTACATCACCGAGCTGGCCATTAGTAGTTTATTCAGCCTTACCCAGGAAGGTGCTCACCTGTGCCGTATTATAGCTAAGGTAAGGGGATATAAGGGTTAATCCACAGTTACACAAATGGGTTATTTTACTTAGTAGTGGTTGTGAGCTTTGAAATGCACAGTACAGGATGAAATTCTATATCTCATTACACAACCTTGGTTGAAAACCACCAAAATCTGCTCTGAGAAACTTGTTTCCTATTTTGTAAGCCTTACTTTACAGACTTCGTCACAATTAATCTTGTTAAACCCTTTTTTTTTAACAAAAAAAAAAAGAAGCTGCAAACTTCCAAATCTTTAATTTAATAAAGCTCAATGCCTGTGCAAACAGCCACAGTAGGATGGTCATCTCCAACAGTCCTCTGGGCATTGATTCAACTTGAATCCTGAAGTATTACAACTTCCTTCAGCATCTTGGGCTGAAGTGTTTCTCCTGACAATACTTTTTAAGTATCTAAGATGGAAGTGCAGAGGAACTTTACTTGGCCATGCATGTGGCTGGCTATGTAAAGAAACAGCAAAATCTCTTCAGATGTGTGTAAGCAGGAGGTTAGAGATATTACTATAGAGGTAAATTTTAGAAATACTTTGCATCCATGATGTTCCTTTTATGTAGGACCATCATTACAGTTACTTCTGGCAGTGTGTTCTGGTTTGCTAAGTAGTTGATGCTAACTTTTGGTGTGACTCATTCTGCCAGGATCAGTGATACTGGCAATCCCTGCAGAGTTTGCACCTTTGAGGAGACTTGGATCTTGAAAAAGTGAGAATGGCAGGGCATTGTGTGAGGTCAAGGATAGGATAATGACAACCACAGTGTATACAGAAATAAGAAAACCTCCTTTCTCAAGCTTCTGATTGTGGAGAGGCATGCCAGTCACTTGTCCTGCTCAAAGATGAGGTTAAACAGCAACATTTAATTAAGTGTAGTTCTGCTATGCCTTTAGGTGGATGTTTGCACCACAAAAGGTGTACTGCTCTGTTGTGAAGGCTGTGAATGTGGTGCACTCAGAAACATGCAGTGGATCCTGGCAACATCCTGAGAGGTTTAATTCTTTCTAAATTGGTATTTGAGCTCCACTCAGTGGTATCCAAAAACAGTGTTAAAATGTTGAGTATTGAAGAAGTGCTGAACTAACAAATTGATGAAAATTAGTCTTGTGCTTTTGGTCGTTGTGTGACTTGTGTAACAGTGTAATTTAGAAAAAGTGAAGTCTGACTTTCCATAAATCACTAAATTTAATTTATTGCTAAAACCACGTTTACAGGTGAGGAAATGCATCCCTTATGCAGAAAGCCCTGAGTGGCATTTGGTTGCTAAATGACAGTGGTGATTGCATCACCTGTCCTGTGTCTGTTTCCTCTGTGCACTGTGAAATACATCTATCCCAAGGCACCCTCATCCTTCACCCTCTGTATTGCCTGTTATCTGCATCAAGTGAGCAAAGTGGGGGAATTAAAATAGCCCAAATTTTTGAGTTCAGTCACTTGAGTAGTTAACTATGAATGTGAGAGCAGAGAATGATTTGAAAATAGATTCAAGTTGTACTGAGATTGCAAAACCTTCCACAGATCCAGAAGATCCCTTGAAAGTTGTGATATTACCTTTGGTAAAAAATTAACCAGAGAAGTAGAACATTTACAGTGACAGCAAAACAGCAAATTTGCTCCTGTAAGATAGAAGCTTTACTCTGTTACAATGTGCAATCTTGTGGAACACTGGTGTCAGCTTTGTTCCTCTTGCAAGCTATGAATTACAACTCTAAAGCACACCAGAATCTTGAATATGCAAAGAACCATATCAAAAAGTTACACTTTATAGGGCCTGGTTTCTCACTGCACATTTAGGTAAGACTTCAGTACTCTCTCCCCTTATCTCTCCTCTTCTAACAGCTTACCAAACTTTGAAAAGGCTTTGAAATGCTAACTCCCTGTGCTGAAGTGTCACCTTTAATTTTATTCCACCTGGAGGCATTCTTCAACTTTTTATTTTAGCTTGTAACTTTATAATCTGCTGCAAAAGACTCATGTTGCTGACTCATTCTGGCAGCCAGCTAGTAGTTCTCACCAGCTGTCAGAGGTATCAAGTCTAACATCTCTAACACAGATGAGTAGTAGCAAGGGATTAAAAATAGGGAGAAAGCAATAATAAAAAAAACAAAACAAAACAAAACAAAATCTGAGCTAATAGAAGAGCCAACACTCAACTGTGAGTTTTGAACCATCATATGTAATGTTCATCTACAAGCAACTACACTGGTGGCAGCATAATGGAAACCACCAGTTAGGGAGTTTTAAAAGAGAAAATGTAGAAAGGAAGAGCCCAGTGAAGTATTTGTTGCAGCTAACAGGGAATGTTTTAGTCAGGTTTCTGCTTGCAGATAGGTTTCCTACCTTTGGAGCCACACATTACAAAAGTACTTTTCTGTCAAGTATTATGGTACATACTTAGCCATCAAACATGACTAATCTGCTGTATCATTGTTTAGAGTTACACTGCAGGGAAGTATTCACAATAAATATTTTTGGTTGCACTCTATCTGTTAGACTTTGATCCTGAGACCTTTCACATAAAAAAATTAAATTAATTTTGGTTGTTAAAACCTGACCTTCATCTTCCAATAAAATGAAGAGATGCTGAAACTAGAAATGTGAGCAGACTTGAGCAACTGTAGAAAGTTAGCATTACATGAAGCAGACTGGTTCTAAATTGATTTGGTTTTGTAACTACCAGAAGAATGACTGAAAATCAGTTTGAGAGTCACAATGCTCAGACACATTGGGGGCATTTGGAAAAGTACAGGTGAATCCCCAATACAAGCAAAGCTCTGTACTGTTATATTTCTTAGTCTGAAGGGTTCTGTTTACCCATCTCACCAATTTATGGAATAGTTTCATCACCACTGCAGAAGATCTAGGGGACAAATCTTGAAGAAAGTAAATAGATGGTGAGGAATGCTGAGATCCCAGTAAGGGGAGTGTTTTTGGCAAGCTGCAGAATCAGACTCAGTATTTCCTACTGCCATGGGTTGAATTGAATCTGCTGCTGATATTCAATGCCATGCTGCTGTCATGCTAGCTTCAAAATCAAAGTGCTGGCTGGAGCACAGTATCATGGGGCTGGAAGTTCAGATAGTAACAGGAGAGGCTTCTTGCTCTGATTGCTTTTTTCTGGTATTGGTCTTTTGTTCTGGGTGGGCTGTGGGTGAAGGGAGTTTGCTGGTTGCTGCTGCTGCACGCTGCTACACTTTGCTGCAAACAGGCCAAGGTAATTGTGCATTGAATTATTTCACTTCCAGTAAAACTCTATCTTAACCCAAAGTTGGTTTTGTTGGTGTTACTTTCCCTCCCATCTGTGTAGGGGGAGAGGGGCTTGTGAGAGTGGGCTGTGTTAACCCAAGAGACCTATCTATTTCATATTTCACCTACAACTTCCTAGGTTCATTACTTGTGATCAGTATTTTACTGCTTGGTAATGCCACGCAGGACATAAAGTCTATAGCTCCTGACAAATGCAGTGATAAATCACTTCCTATCCATCACAGGCAAATAGGAGGGTGTCCATTTGTCATACAGAAAGCTTGAAGCAAACATGTCAATAGCACCTGAGCTTTGCTAGTGTTGTCCACAAACTTCCACTTACTGTGACTAAAGCAGAGGCTCAGATCATCTTTGATTCCACTGAACTCTGGGGACTTTCATACTGCAATAAATAAATAAATATAACAACAATAAAATCCCCAGTTACCTTAGGTTTGGGGACAACACTGAAATGTATTTTTTCACCTACAATGGAATTAGTGCTTGGGTGAAATATGTCCTTTTTGTGGAAGGAAAAATGACTGAAACTTTTTTATTAGTATATTGCCTCTTTTCTATTTTAGAGGCTCAGAAATATCTCTCTGCAGTAGGCTATATATAGTAGTACTAGAATAACTCCTATAGATACATGTGCACTTCTTACAATACCAGAAATAATTATTTTTTATTTTTTGCAAACCTCTGTTTACTGATCTCACACAAATTACATGGACATGTGCAAAGGCATCACATAAAACTTCTCTTTTGAAAGTATATTGAGGTGTTAATTTTTGTCAAATTCTAATTTTCTTACAAATTAGTGTATATATTTTTGTCAGACTGAACAGGTACCTTTTCTTGCTCTATTAGTCTCTACTCTATTCCAGCAGAACTACTACCAAAAAATGTAGAATTCTGAAAAGGAGACAAGTCTGAATTGTAGTTCATGTCAGTAGTCTGAATTGTAGTTCATGTAGCTTTATGCCTGCACAACCTCTTGAGCTTTCAAATAACACAAAGAGGAGAAAAAGATTTTCTTCTGTGAATCTGAAAAATATTTTTATACAGGGGCTACTGAAACAGGTTTTTTAAAAAGTGTATATTACAGTTGCATCAGAAAAATTACTGATAATTGGAATCTTGGTCCAATCTGAAAGTTTTAGTCAGGTCTTTCATCTGACATTAATGTTTTCAGTGCTTTACTCTTCATTATATATCTACTCTTACATCATAATATGGCATCTGCAGTCTATCTGATGGCATAACACTTTGAAATTGACACTCTAAAAACTCAAAGTGCCTGTATTGTCCATATCTATGTCTTTCCATTTGCACATAGATTTTGCAAATGTCTTTATAAGTTGTGTTAGAATAAATAAAAGCTACTTTAAGGATGTGTGAATACTCAATCCTTTGTCATTATTGCCATACGTATGGAAATGTAGGGATGCAAGTTTTGTGTGTTAGAGAGTGATGATACTGTATCTGTACAGAACTTGACACTTCTGTCCACCATGTTTTTCAGTAGCTCTTCAATCATAGAATCATAGAATGCTAAGGTTGGAAGGGACCTCAAAGATCATCTAGTTCGAACCCCCTGCCATATGCAGGGACACCTCCCACTAGCACAGGTCACTCAAGGCCTTGTCCAAACTGGCCTTGAACACCTCCAGGGAGGGAGCAGCCACAACCTCCCTGGGCAACCTGTGCCAGTGCCTCACCACCCTCATTGTAAAGAACTTCCTCCTAACATCCAGTCTAAATCTCCCCTCTGCCAATTCAAACCCATTGCCCCTTGTCCTGTCATTGCAAGCCCTTGTCAACAGTCCCTCCCCAGCCTTCCTGTAGGCCCCCTTCAGACACTGGAAGGCTTCCCTAAGGTCTTCTGGAAGCCTTCTCTTCTCCAGGCTGCAGAGCCCCAACTCTCTCAGCCTGTCCTCATAGCAGACCTGCTGCAGCCCTCTGAGCATCTTCGTGGCCTCCTCTGGATCTGCTCCAACACTTCCATGTCCTTCCTGTGCTGGGGGCTCCAGAACTGCACACAGGACTTCAGGTGGGGTCTGAGGAGAGCAGAGTAAAGAGGCAGAATCCCCTCCCTTGCCCTGCTGGCCATGGTTCTCTTGCTGCAGCCCAGCACACAGTTGCTGTCTGGGCTGCACTCACACTGCAGGCTCATGTTGAGCTTTTCACCACCTCAGACCCCCAGGGCCTTTTCCTCAGGGCTGCTCTCAGCCATTCACCACCCAGCCTGGAATTGTGCTTGGGATTGTGCCTACCCAGGTGCAGGACCTCATATCATCTTCTCTTTCATATTTTAGCATTAAGTAAATACTGCGTGGGGCTCAGAAATGTAGAAGAATGGGAAATACATGCCACCAAAATTGGTTTTAAGCTAACAGCATAGGTTGAACTATTACTTAAATGTCACTCCAATTGCTACCTATTGATAATTTTCACATGAATGTCAAGTTTAATTTAAATTGTACTTGTAATTGCTAAAAGTCAATCACTTAAGCACACCTCCCACAGAGGCTATATTACTTTTTCATCACTTAGTGTATAAGCATTAATCAACTTGAGTTCTCTGTGTGAGCTTAACATCCTCTTTGTTGGTGTTGTGATGATAGCTAATTTGGATAAATTACTAAAGGAATCTACTTCCCAACTCCATTTTGGTTAAATAGTAAGGAAACATTCAGTGCTGCTTTTTCTGATTTCTTTTCTTTTGCTTTTCCCCTGCAGGAAGGAGGTGTAGTTGCTCTCTTTAAGATCTGTCGCCAGGATTGTTTCAGGTGCCTTTATCCCCAGACACTGAGAACACTGGCATCTATTTGCTGTGTAGAGGAAGGCATGCACCAACTGGAAAAGGTAGGCACATCAATGTTCTTTACTGACTGCATTGTAAACCAGTGAAATCCTATTTTTAATCTCTTCTAGCAGTGGATAACCTGGTGGTGTTAATATCGTGCTCCATACTACACTTGCTTTTTGTGTGCTGAATGCATCTTCAGTCTTCCCAGCATTAATCCTACCAAAAACATTATCCTATTCAGTTGCTTGCAAAAATAAGCTCAGTGGAGATAATTTTCATAAAGCAAGTAAATATGTTAGTGACTACGTCAAAAAACTGGGGAAATTTCAATTCCCAGACCTTCTGAAGTGTTCTCCAATATTTCAAATAACCCTTAAGATAGAAAGCTTTTTGCCTCTAAGTCTTCTCCTAACACTCAGGTAGGGCACCTGTTTGTGATATTGCAGCAACATGTGAGAGTTGTAATTGCACAGGAAGAGCTGGGGCAAGTAGAGCAGCTAGCCAATAGGAAAATGTGCATCTAGTCAGCAGCAGGTCTCATGAAAGCCAATTTTAACTGGGATCACAAACATCTAAACATTATCCAGATAAAATTATAGCAACTGCATAGGTTCCATTCCTTTCTCACTTTCACTACAGCTGCTGTGTTTTGGAAAATGAACACTTCTGGTCACTAAATCATGATCTCATCCTTTGTGTTTCATAAAACAGTCATCTTCCACAGCTGAATAATGGCCTCTTCAAGTTAATGATAAATGATTTCACTGCCACTTTACATTGATGTGTCTTGTAATTTACTGCCCAGAATTCAAGCAAACTCTGACAGAACATCTGCAGCAAAAAGCAAGTATCTGAGCTTACAGTAAATGAAGATTACTTAAATTTTTTTTTACATAATGCTGGTTGAGACTGACACCAGAATCAGTCTAAAAGGATCTTTCATTATGTCTACTGTAGTAGTGGATTTAATAGAGTTAGAAATAGAAAAGATTGATTCAGTTCACCTGGTCCTATTCCTGGCACGGTCAACATGCATTTAATGTGGCCCATACCAAACTTGGCAAAAGAGGAGTCCTAGAAAAAGTGATAGCTCTCAGGCTCATATGCCTTTGATCTGCTTTAATGTTGGTCACAAGTGAAATTGCTCAGGGTAAACTTTGTCACAATCAGGACTGGAATAGCATATCAGTACCACTGCTTTCAGTGGTTATTTTTTCATCTGCATCTTGGCAAAACTGAGGTCTGCAATACCAGGGGCTGGATATTAATCCTACTAACTTGACTGAACAGACAAGATATGATAACAGGAGTATTTGGTTATCACTTGGCCAGCTGCTTTTTCTCAGATTGTGTTGCTGAGGATCTGTGGGTTATGTGGGTCCAGTATGTGTCTGTGGGTTTGGTGAAGAAGAGTGGAATATCTTGTACAGCAAAAGAAAAAGATTTTCTCTGCAAGGAAGTTAGTGTCCCTCCAAGTGCTAATAGTTTAACCAACACAGACTGGTAAATGCTATGTCACTTGTAACTAATGCATCAGCTGGTAACAGGTGACAGGATTGTCAATACATAGAGATGAAGAATGATAGGAAGTTTTACTACTCCTTGTACTCTTTTCTCCCTTCTTGTACACCTGTGTAGAAACAAGAAGGTATTCTGGCCACAGAAAATCAATGGGAAACACATGGATCAGATGTCCAGCATTCTGATGTGAAAAGCACTCTGTTTTTTCATGTTGTACTCTTTAAATGGCAATGATTTTTCTTTAAAAATGTGAAGTATTCTTGCTAAGAGACAGTTAACGATATTAGCATTCCTATCATTACAGAAGTTACCACAGCACATATCTGGCAGAAAGGGAGGCTTCTATTATTCAACTGAGTACCTGGGTAGTGATGAAGCATTTAATTTGCTCTAATGTGAGTATCATTATGCCACCTAGAGCATTAGAACATCAGTGCAATTCGAATTTGATTTCAAATGACAGAAACTTCATTTGAAAAAACAAAAGTTGGCCTCCAAACAATTCAGACATACAAAATGAAGCCCCACCCCCACCCCCTGCCTCCATTTTTCAATTAGATTTCACAAGCATTAAAGTGTTTAAAAAATCACTTCAGAGAAAGCAGCAAGAGCTATCATTTCTAATGGAACATTTGCCTGAAAGGTGAGCTAAAATGGGTGGTATGCTTTCTGCAGTAATTGCAGTGCTTAATTACTAAAAACATTAGGAATATTGTTTATTTATCCAGTGTTCTTGGATCCTGCTAATTCAGTAGCAACACAAGAAGGTGACACAAACCATGTCAATGGTTATTTAGAAAGTAAGCAAGGAAGCCAGCAGTTCACAGGAGGCAATCCGAGTAGAGAGTATTTCAATACTTGCTTTGGAGTTTAAGATACTTAGGGTTTAAGATACTTAGGGTTAGATACTTTAAGATACTTAGGGTTTCTTGATAATTAGTGCAAATTTAATATGACTGATATTATACTGGGTAGAAACCATTTCTCTTGAGTGAGTTGTTGAATTGCAGCATGGAAATACTGTCTTCATTTACTAGTAAAGGAAAGTAACAATCACCTTGTTTCTACAGATGTAGGGAATTGTCTATTTCAAGCAGAAATGTTTTCCTCAATTATATAAAAAAGACATTAAAGGTAAAAGGAAAAAAATGGGGGACACACATGACACTTCAGCTATATATCTGGGGAGGGATTATTGACAAGGGCATGTAGTGACAGGACAAGGGGGAGTGGGTTTGAACTGGCAGAGGGAAGATTTAGACTAGATATTAGGAGGAAGTGCTTTCCAGTGAGGGTGGTGAGGCACTGGCACAGGTTGCCCAGGGAGGTTGTGGCTGCGCCCTCCCTGGAGGTGTTCAAGGCCAGGTTGGACGAGGCCTTGAGCAACCTGTACTAGTGGGAGGTGTCCCTGCCTATGGCAGGGGGTTAGAACTAGATGATCTTTGAGGTTCCTTCCTACCTTACCTTTCTATGATTCTATGAAATAACTGTACTTCCAATACCTTTTTTCTTCTTCTTTTTTTTGTTTTGGTCAGGACACATAAAATCTAACAGACACTGTCTTCAACAGGAAGCAGACTTGCCTAGAAAAAAGGTTTATATTTGAATATAATCATACATCTTTAGCACATTGTTTGCCTGAAGCAGTTAGTCAGTCTTTTCTCCTCCTGAGGCTGCATTAGGTCCTTGTTTTGCAGGTCTCCCTGAACCGTGGCTCACATGCTGACATGCTGCCTCATTATACTTGAAAGAATGTGTTAGTTTCTCTGCTTCAGGTCTGTCCATACAATGCTTGTTGCTGACTGGTGCTAGAAGGCATAGTTTTCCAATTTTTGTCCAACACTGAGGCTCAGTTATGTATTTTTTTTCCCTGAGGCAAACTTACTGTTACAATAAAAGAACTGCAGAGTTAGTTGAGAAATGAACAGCCAACGGATTGTGCAATGTACTGCAAGTTCACAACAATGTGAAACATTATTCCATTAAGAAGCTGCAGCTCAGCTGATCTCAACTACCACAAAAAACCCCATAATGTTTTATACAAATAATCATTCAAGCAGCTGCCTAAATATTAACACTGTGCAGTTTGTGTTTACTTACATTAGTTAAAGTACTCCAGAAAGCAAGACACCTGGAATCAACTCATTAAGAGAAGATATTCTAGAGAGACTGGTGACAACATTTGTTACTTTCATTAATATAACCTTCTTTTTAACAAATGAGACTGCTTTTATCACTGTGCTTGAAGCAAAATTGCCCAGGTATGGATTATAAGTGCTTTGGATCCTTCATTTAAAGCACATCATATCAAATGACAAACCTCAAGAAAAATAATCTAGGGAGGGGGAAGCGAGTACAAAATATACCATTGTTGTGGTTGGGAAACTATGAATTTCATGGAGACTTCTTAGCCATGAGTGATGTAAAATCTATTGTTCACTGTGAACTCCTATCAATTTTCAAGCAACAGGATCATATACATAATTTCTGCTTGATTTGGAATGTAGTCTGATGATATATATTTGTATGTATATAAAGAGCAAGTGGTTGGAACTTTCTGTTTTAAAGAATAACCTCAGCCAAAATCAGACAGTAGCTGTTTCAGGTGATGTATCTGTCTTGCCTTGAATCTCAGCTGCCAAACCCAGTAAGATTCATGTAGCTGTAGGATGAGACAGGTATGGAGAGGGTTTTGATTATGAGAGCTTGGATATGAGGGAACAGTCATTTCTAAAAGCTGAGCTTAAAGTTAGGTCGTGGCCCATGGATTTCATTATCACAGAATGTGAATGTTCCACAATCATGAATGTTTCAATTTTATAGTACCTTGTATATGATGGAAAATTGTAACTTACAAGAACTCAGCCAGGTATTAACAACAAAACACAGGACTTTCAGAAGTCATTAGAAGGTGGTAAGTCACTAAGAGGCCCTTCTCTTGTCTCCTTCCTGAAAAAAACAAGTATAATCTTTTCTGAGCTTTTCATGGGTCACATTGACAAACTCATTCTCAACACTGTTTTGTGAAGAAGGTCATTCTTATTTGTCTCCCAAAGGTAGTGCTTGCTTACAAGAAAAACATGTGAACCTTCATGGTTGGGGGAGATTGGAAACTTTTTCTGTGTGCTTAAAACCACAGCATTGGTTTGCGTGCTAAAAACAGATGAGATGATTTAGATGGAAACAGTTCAAGTGATGTGTTCCTTTTATAACCCTTTGGCTGGAGAGTCAACTCCTGATTTGCATCATGCACTTTTTCCCACCCAAGAACATTGTTTTGACTCATTTTTCATGGGCATTTGTAGCCAGGATTTCAAGTCCTGGTTATGAAGTTACGAACTGTAAGCAAGAATGGATGAAGAGATTTGTGTTCTGAGTTTTGAGAGAGTATGATAACCTTTTAAAGGCTAATTCAGGCAACTTGTGACATGCAGTGCAGAACACATGGAAATTTGATGTCACTGACAGCTGGAACTGGGAACTGTTTTACCATTGTCAGTGGGTAATTGTGTAGCTCAGCAAAGAATGAAGAGCTACAGTGAGACAGAAATGCAAGTGAACCTTAAGGAACAGTGTGGGAAGCAACTATTTCCAAAAGCTGCTTTTCACATAGTCTTTTTGCTAACCAGGGAAATCTATTTCAGTAGCTGTGCTACAATTAGATAAAGTTTTTAGGAAAGTTTTAAGCTTGCAGGTCTTTAATTTACTGGAGACTTCTTCTCAGTAAAGCTGTTTAATTAATTGGCAGTGAAAAATGTGCTGGGTTTGGCAAATTACATTTCTGTCAAAACCTCTGCAAGGTTCATTAAATCATATCTGTGTGCAGGAATTGCCTTTCCTCAGCTGTTGGCTTCGTGTATATGAGGCCACGTCTCAAGGTTTACCTCCTGATTACAGCTATGTATACAGAAGTAATAAATGCAGCTTCTTTCAGCACAATCCCAGGCAAGTGCAGCAAGACTTCTTAGGTCATTGCAGAATCTTCTGATGTGAGAGGTTGTGGTTCTAGGGCAAAATGTTTTGGAATTCATGGCAGAGTCACGTTTCTGAAAACCAGTGTGAAAAATGATTCAAAACCCAAACACCACAAACCAACCAACCAAACAACAACAACAACAACAACAACAAAAAACCCTAACAAAAAAAAAAGAAAACCAACCACCCAAACTAAAAAAAACAAACCCAAACGCCCCCCTCCCACCCCACTCTTTGTTATGCATAAAGAAAAGAAAGAGTTTTTTGAATGAACTTATTTAAGAGACATGGAGAAAAAAGGCAAACATGTTAGTTCAGGATTATGGTACACTGCCAGATCTCTGTAGGAAAGAAGTATCACAAAATGCTTTGGCTGAGGTCACTGCCATTATTCCAATTCTGGTAAAATGACTAAATTATAGTGGTTGTGTTGTTTTAGTCCTGAGGGTATCAGTTGCTCTAACAAAACACATTACCTCTCCTTACAAACCACACTTCACTTTAATCAGATTATAGATTTTAGAAAAGGGAGAAAGGAGCCAGTAAGCACAGCATGAAAAATAAACATTTTGATAACATCAGTGAAGTAGGAAAATGTGAGACTTAGCTAAGGAGTTGGCAAAGAGCACGCAGGTTCTGTTGTTTATCAGCAGATCCTCCTTTAGATATCAGGTCTGGCCCAGACTCTAGAAATGCATACATGTGCACTTAGCCTTAAGAATGTGAGTAATTTCATGGAAAACCAAGAACACCACTGCCTGTTAAAAATGTCAGCAAATACATACATCTGTTGGTTTGTTCGTGATTGTGGTTTCAGACTCAAGCAAATTTCACAAAGTAAATATTAATTTGGTGACCCCTGAGAAAATAGTGCTGTGGAACAGAGTAAAACTTACAGAGTCAGATCAGACAGGTATAGGACCTTTCTGCTAAACCTTGTCTGTCTTTCCAATAGAGGTGCTAGAGGCAGTCTATGAATTGATATCAAGTTATAAATTTCCATAACAGAAGTGTGAGCTGCATTCTAACCCAACACCTGTGATGGTTTGGGAGTTCCCAGCCCCCCCACACTTGGTAAAATCACCCAGACTAGACTCAGCTGGGCTGAAAGTTAAGGACTGAAGCTCTATTTACAGCTTAGCACAATGTACAAGCAGAGAGATACGCTATATACAGGAATATTTACTGAAACATACAAGTTAAAGATAATACAGAAACACAACACCCCTCCCAGAAATCAGAGACCCCAGGAGGGGCTTTCAACCACCCTTCCACCTTCTCCCCACCCCTATACCTTACCCCAAGGTTTGTCTTATGTGCAAGGTGAGTTTGGAGGATAGGCCAGGGGGGTTAGAAGTGGTTAGTGAGGTTACTCGGTAGAGAGGAGAAAGCCAGAAGCTGCTAGACAGCCTGAGACACTGTGCCCCAGACACTGTGTTATCTATGTTTTGAGTTCTTATTCTTATCCATCTCAGCAAGCCTATAAGTGAAGTAGACATCACCATTGTTTCCTTTTCTCAGCCTGTAATATAATTTTCTCCATTAAAATATTCCAATTAGCCTCAAACCAACACAACACCGAACACTCTAAGTCTGCTTGCATTTAGTGTGAGTATTTTCATTACATCCTACAGATTTGGGCCTTACTTCCTTTTGTCCTGTGCTTCAAGTGGTGTACTGCTTAAGCACGGATCTGTGATAACATACTCACACATAAAAAATTCATAGCAGCCCTGTTTTATTTGGGTTTTGCTATGTTTCAGTAAGACTTGGTCAGGAGAAGGCATAGCAGAAACATTCAGATACTATCAGTCTGGATTTGCTGAGGGGAAGTCTTGCCACTGCTCTACTGTATTTTCACTTTTTCAAGACTCCAGAGCAGTGTTCATGCAGTGAGAGCTGACAGATTTGGGTGTACTTTGGCATTTGGCTCCCCTTTATGATGCAGTCATACAGAAGGAAACAAACTCTCTTCTCATCTGTCCCTCACTTTTGCCTTTTTATATGCTTCTATCTTTGTAGCTTGGGACAGAAGAGAGTCCTCAGATTTTTCCTTCTTGTTTTAAAAAAGATAAATTCCACTGAAATAATAGATCTTGAAAGCTGGAAAGTCTTCAGACTATGCCAGGTTAGTGAGGTGCACACTTCATTGTGCAAGATCAAGTTGGAGCAGTGCCTGCAGATTCCCATCCCTCCAACTTCAACTTCATTTTGAAAATTTGAGCTGGTGCCAGGTTACCACTCTACCCTTGTTTGGCTCCCATATAATTTACACATGGTTTTTGCAGTCAGTAATGTTAGTATTTTATGCTATCTATTGATTTTGTATTTCACTAAGTATTTTATTTGAAGCACTCCAAATAGCTCTAGATTTATGTTTCGAAAGTCAGGATGTTAAGAGAATTTTATAAATGAAAAATAATTTGGAAATCACCAGATGATGACTTTTTCTGTAATGATTTAAAATATTGCTTGAGGTAATGACAATAATCAGGGGAGCAAATGATCCACCAATGACTTCTGAAGGAACAGAAGCCAACACATCAAATGACAGGTGGGTTTTCCCTACCTAATAATAATAATAATAATCTATCTGGCAAATTTAATTTTAAGATGAAAGAAGAAGCTTACTCAGCTCCTAAACTGAAGGCAGAGATTAATGACAATCAATTGAAGCATTTAAAAAGAGTGCAGAGGGAGAGCTATTTTGGACCTCAAATATTTCTCTTGTCCCTGATAGAGGCAGAAAAGAAACTGGAAAGACATGGCCTTACAAAAAGACCCATCAGACAAGTAGCTTTTGTAATTCTTCCCACTCAGGGGGAGCTGTGGCATTGCATATCTGCATTTGTATCCTCCTGTAAACACACCTACTGAATCTACTTGTGTCACACTCATTAAGTGGTGCAGTTGTAGCCCCAAGAAGTGTGAGGAGAGGTAGGGGTGACAATACTTACTGAGCCAGGCACGTCAAAATCTCTGCTGAAGTTAGACGCGCCAGTCTGACTGACCCATCCTGCTGCAGACTTCATGACTCAGTATGCTTGATGATTTTTATGACTCATTAGAAAAGTCTGGAGAGTTTACTACTCAGCCTCCACTTCTCGTTTGCCTGACCCTTGGGCTTGCCTAAACCCCCATGGATTTCAGAGACCTCTGCAGAAAGAAAAGGATGCCTGCAGAGATATGGTTACTCAGCAGGGATTTGCATCTCTTTGGAGCCTGGCAACTCAGTAGTGGCATTATTCTCTATTCTAAGTCTTCTACCAATTTATTTTCCTGTCTGAATTAATGATGATTCTTGGAATTTTCTGGTGCACTGTATGGTTTCCTGTATTGTAACACTGACTTTCACAAATGTTTACATACATTTAATTTTGAAGGACTGAATTCTCACAGATGCAGATTACTAAAAAAAGCAAAAGCAGCAAATATTTTCTTCCTTCATCTGGCTGCATCTGTGGGATTCCTCACAAATGGAAAATTACACTTACAGAAGTACTGAGTTCCCAGTGGGGCATGCCATTTGGAAGCAGACAGCTCTGTATGTCCATCTGTTGAGTTTTTAACTCATCCATCAATGAGCTGATCTAAATCTTACCTGGGGATAACATGATGGAGCCTGCTAGACAAAGTGACCGACTTAGTTTGATCTGGTAATGAATATTGGACATTTATTGGGTTGAGAATCACTTCACAAAACTTTCTCATCACAAAAGAAACAATTTTCTGAGTTAGCTTCTCAGTTTCACAACTTCCCTGGGCTTGTTTTTTAGTGGTAGTTCAAACTAGCAAGTTATGTAAACCTCAGCTTATGCTTAGCTGAGACCTTGGCTCTTTTCCAGAACCACTTTTGTAATTCTTGTACTTGCATGAGTGTTACTAAGCTCCCTTGGGTTCAACATGGGGTTAACAAGCCTCTTGCATCACAGCACTTACTAATGTTCACACTTATGCAGTGAGGCTCTAAGAGTCCTGCTGTGCCACAGGGTTCAGTGCAGGTGTAAGCTGAGAATCTTTTCTAGCTGCTGGTACCAAGGAATCTTTGCAAATCAGGTCATAGCAGTGTTCCCAAAATACACAACCTCTAGGCACCATTACTGAGAGGGAAATCCACCAGTTTGTACTTTGCAAAATCTTATTTTATGCAGATACAGTTGCTTAGTCTTTATTTTCCACATTTGCCAAAATTATGCCCCAAACCTCCTTTCTCTTTCCTTTTCTTCAGCACCCACCACTGTGACACACTGAGAAATTGCTTTACAAAATGGAAAATGTAGATACAGGAAACTTTTTCTTATGGTGGTATCTTCAAAGTTCTATTACTGGGTAGTATTAAGCTTTCTGTAGATTCAATTGGTTTTAATTAATACTTAGAAGTTTAATTTTCCCACCCAAATAACATTATATAACCACAAAAATATTGTAGGCTTTTCCAGTCAGTGTTGGTATATTCTGACTGTTGTGTGTGGGTGAATGCTAGTCCTTAACTGGAGCTGGGTTTTTTCCCCAGACCTAGTTGTAAAACAAGAAACAGAAAATCAAACCTAGTTTAAGCTAATTGGACTAATCATCTGAAACTTAGTGCCATTTCCTTGTGGTGTCCCTTTAAAGCTGGTTCTGGAAGTATTGAATCACTCAAAGTATCCTCTGTGTGCCCTTAGTAAGAACAACCTGCATACATTTTTTACTCTAACAGCTGACTTGTGGCTTAGCTGAAGCTCAAAAAGTGAAGGTTAAATAATAATTAATGGCAGGTGATGTAGAAGAATGTTTCTGTGTCAGTAAAAATTATTTCCCCCCCCCTTAGGCTTCTTTGCAAGAAACTGTTTTGACCTGGCACTCTGCCTGATTTATACTAAAGTTTTAATGTTTCACAGCATCTTCAAAAACATTCAAAGAGCTGTTGGAGAAACAGTCTTATCCATTTAAGATGATAATCCTGCTTTTGAAAAACTAAACATCCAACAGCATTCCTCATATGCTTACTGCACCTTAGTTCTCTTGTCAGAGAGTATAACTCTTTCACTGACTGTTCCTTCCCTTGCCAATGCTGCCTGGAGATTTTCTTCTTCAGTTTGGTCATTTAGAGTCCCCAGGAATGGAGGAGGTTTTGTATGGATCAAGGGCATACTCCATATGCAAAATCAGCCTCAATTTTCAGAGATCTTTTGTGTGTGTTAGAATGGTAGGTTTCCCTCTTCACCTTGTGTTCTGATAGGTAGGTAAAATCCAGAGATTACTCAGGGCTGAGTGTTTGATGTTACTCTTTAATCTGGAGTCCTGAAAATTGTCTCTTAGTTTATTGTGTATAGCTGATTTTAACTCTTCTTGCCTTTAGACTTCAAGCAAAAGTTTGCTTTGATAAGGATCCTCATCTGAGATGAGGTCTTGGTCCTGTGGGAACAATATGGGGAACTAAGAAGGTAGAAGGAAGAAATTTGGTATTTAGCGAGTTGTGAATATTCACTGATGATCAAATAGAAATTACTTTTATGAATTGATGTAATACTTAGTTGCCATTACATTAAAAGTTGTCTGATAATGTGTTTTTAATGTTACTGCCATCCTGATGTGCACAGGGTTTCAGAACACTCAGGAAGTGAGTGTTGTTAAGGTCACCAGCGTATTTGTGGTTAGTTTTACACTTGTGGTAGCTAACATGCCATCAAAGCACTTTAGATAGAGACATAGACTAATGGAATAGTTTGGGTTGGAAGGGAACCCTCAAAGGTCATCTAATTCAACCTTCCTGTAGTGAGCTGTGGCATCAGCCACTAGATCACGTTACTCTGAGCTATGTGGTTATTGTCCCATCAGAGGTTAAAAAGTGATAGGTCAAAATCATAGAATCATAGAATGGTAAGGTCGGAAGGGACCTCAAAGATCATCTAATTCCACCCCCCTGCCATAGGCAGGCACCCCTCCCACTAGTACAGGGCACTCAAGGCCTCGTCCAACCTGGCCTTGAACCCCTCCAGGGAGGGAGCAGCCACAACCTCCCTGGGCAACCTGTGCCAGTGTCTCACCACCCTCACTGTCAAGAACTTCCTCCTAACATCCAGTCTAAATCTCCCCTCTGTCAGTTTAAACCCATTGCCCCTTGTCCTGTCATTACAACACTTTGTCAATAGTCCCTCCCCAGCCTTCCTGTAGGCCCCCTTCAGATACTGGAAGGCTACTCTAAGGTCTTCTTGAAGACTTCTCTTCTCCAGGCTGAAGAGCTCCAACTCTTGTAGCCTGTCCTCATAGCAGAGCTAAGTTGATTGTCAGTCATCATGGAGGAAGAGATCCACTCATTGGGTTAAAAGGCTTTTTAAGGTGCAAAATTGGGAAAGAATGGAAGTACTACTGTTTGAGACTCTACATCTGTAGTAATCTATGAGGGATCGAACCCTTCTTGTGTTTCTGTCTCAAAAAAGGATTACCATATAGCATTTTAGGGACAGAACTGAGCAACAACTCTGTGTATATGGTTTGGAAACTTCACAAGAAGGAAGTACAAGTTTAAAGCAGTCCCTGCCGCTGTGTGGTCCTGTGCAGCATTGCGTTATGCAATAGTGGCACCCAGTGGAGGCTGCAATTACAGCAAAGTTTTCGTAGCTGCTGGGTGAGGCTTGCCCAAATCTAGTTTAGGGCTGCAAGAGCTGCTTTGGGAAGGCAGGTTTATCAGGACAAAAGCTGTGTACAGCTGAAATATTCTCCTAAATCAAGAACCCGTAGCTGCCAATTGTGATTTTAATTTGAAACTCTTAGGATGTCCCTAAATTTACCTATTATAGAATCAAAGAATGGTTTAGGTTAGAAGGGACCTCAAAGATCATCCAGTTCCAACTCCCTGCCACAGGCAAGGACACCTCCCACTAGCACAGGTTACTCAAGGCCTCGTCCAACCTGGCCTTCAACACCTCCAGGGAGGGAGCAGCAACAACCTCCCTGGGCAACCTGTGCCAGTGCCTCACCACTCTCACTGGAAAGAACTTCCTCTTAACATCCAGGCTAAATCTCCCCTCTGCCAGTTCAAACCCATTGCCCCTTGTCCTGTCATTGCAAGACCTTGTCAATAGTCCCTCCCCAGCCTTCCTGTAGGCCCCCTTCAGATCCTGGAAGGCTACTCTAAGGTCTCCTGGAAGCCTTCTCTTCTCCAGGCTGCAGAGCCCCAACTCTCTCAGCCTGTTCTCACAGCAGAGCTGCTGCAGCCCTCTGATCATAACAAGAATGTATTCACAACAAACTCTGGATAGTGTGAGAGCTTTTTCCCATGGGATGGACTCTCTGCTTTAGCTACATCAGTTCAAAAACCTTAAGCAACATCTAATGCAAGAGCAGTATCGGAGAGTGGAGGAAAACTGCCCTCTGCTCCTACTGCCCTAAAAGTATTACTTGAGTAGCAACAACCTCAAAAGCTTGGAGAGAAGTTGGAGCAGCACAAGAGTGTGGGGCAGGGGGAACAACTGGAAAGTATGGGTCCTGATTCAGTCAGAGTCTAGGCTTAGATGCAACAGTCTGAACAGGGTATGAGGCGTGAGACAGGAGTGAGAACAGGAGAAAAGTGTGTCACATACAGGAGAAAGAAGTTTCTAGGGAGTATAGTTTAATGTTTTAAGTTATAGCTATGCTAACAGCAGTGTCACTAAAAATAACTGTGCAGCCTAAAGGACATAACAAGCTACTTTCCCCCCATACTTAGAAGAAGATTTTTGAGGAAGAGTGGAACTGAGTTTGAATTTCCCATCTCAGAGCAGTTCTGTGTCAGATTCCTTTGGGAAATGCACCCTTACACCTTTACCCTTCTGACTTTACCATCCAAGTTGTATTGAAAGCAGTGTCAATGCTACTCTGAGTAAGAATTGTGTGTGCTGTTGCCCTTTGGTTCATCTCCTCTTCAAGCTCCTATGAAAACAAAATAACACACTTGCATGTAATTTTTGGTGCAGTTTTACCACTTCTCTGCTAGAAGGATTTCTGTCTCTCATGAGCTAGTCAAAACGAAGACTTGCCACAAAATATATGAGCCAGGTAAGGTGCCTAGGACCTAGGGCATTGGGGAAGACATTAGGACAGAGAAGTCCAATAAATCAAGTGAAGACCTCCGTCCTGAAATACGACAGGTAATTGAGACATACTCATGTAATTACAATTGATTTTTCTCACAGGGGGAAAAAAAGGACAGAAAGTATGGCAATTGCTGAAAATGGTAATGGCAAAGGAAATAATTTTAAGTAGAGATGATATTGGCTTTTTTTCTTTCCCTTTCCCTTGGTTTTAA
Source organism: Ramphastos sulfuratus (assembly GCA_013399055.1). NCBI lineage: Eukaryota > Metazoa > Chordata > Aves > Piciformes > Ramphastidae > Ramphastos > Ramphastos sulfuratus. The sequence continues at coordinate 57,465 of WBNM01025207.1, forward strand.
AGAATGTTCTGAATGCTGACTTCCTCAAATCCTGAAAAGAAGTCAGTCAGGGTAAGTCTGTACTGACAAATAGAGATATATATATAGAGAGATATATAGAGAGATATAGAGATACATAGAGAAAGTAATAGAGAGATATAGGAAAGATATATTGGGGAATTCTACTATTCAGTACTTGGTAGTTGTTAGGTGGCTTCTGTCACAACATCTCTTGTGAGTATTATTCTAAGAGTGGGCAAACTGGCTCAGATTAGGAATGCTGGCAGTGAGTGGATGACAGAATTGGGTCAGCATCTGGAACTTTTCCCAATAACATGCTTGTTTTCCCAGATCCATGCAGCATGTGGAGGTTTCATACATCACCTGCCTCTCCCATCCCCTTGCCCTGATAATATCCTGGGCTATTGAAGCTGGAATCTGCTCACTGTGTAAATTCAGTTTCAGTGAGTTGTGACATAGTTTTCTGATGTGAGATCACTTTATGAAAGTAAGCCTGACTTACAAATCTGATTTTTGAATGCAGATTGGAACCACCCCTGTATCAGAGTGCTACGTTGTATCTATCTTTCTATGTTGGAAAAATAATCTCTATTCAAAGTATAACCAAATTTGTTGTCTTGTTCCTAGAATCATAGAATGGTAAGGTTGGAAGGAGACCTCAAGGATCATCTAGTTCCAACTCCCTGCCATAGGCAGGGACACCTCCCACTAGTACAGATTACTCAAGGCCTTGTCCAACCTGGCCTTGCCAGGCCAGGAAAGGCCTTCCTCCTCCAATGCAACTTTCAAATGCTATCTTAACTTTAAATACACATTTGTTATCCTCAATAAGGATTCTTATTCGATCCCTGGTAGTGCAGCAAATGATATTGAGAAGAAAAATCAAAATTCAGCTTCCTAGAATATGCCTTTTTTCTCAGCCTCTTAGCATTTTCCTTATTTCTTCTAATATAGGGCAATATAGCATCTGTATTTGACCAAAGAATAGTACTGGAAGGTGCTAATGGAGAGAAAAGCTCCTGAGATCATGTTGCCTGATGGCTCATAGTAGACCTTTGACTGCTCATAAAGATTCCATGCAAGCAGCAGATCTTAAACTGGAATTTCTTATGCCTAAAGCAATTCTGAAATTATTTTATTACCACTGCAGTCATAGAATCAATGTTTGTAGGAGACCCAAGGAGATTTTTTTTTCCTAACTGTCAGGAGAGAAATCTTAGGACCAAATAGCTTGAGTCTGCTGCAGCCAGTAAAGTTCCATCAATTTTCACCAGATGAAAACTGCTACTTTTTTTTTTTTTACTTTTCTGAAATTCTTGTTTGAATAAGGGTAGCAATTTCCTCTGTTATTACAACACAAATGGACTCTTATTGAGTTGCTCACTAAAAGTTTTATGGCTAAAGTGCTGTGAGTGTTTTCATTATAAATGGCTATCATAAAGCTCTGTAACTTGCTTGTAAGAAATTCTCTGCCAGTAAAAATCTGGCACCTATGAGGTCGGTTCTGGAGCTAATTTATTTAAATTAATTTATTAAAATAATTGAGCAGCCATTGTGAGGTAATGACTGTAGCAAACAATTATATTAATGCTTGGTGCCTCACAGTGGCTTTCTTAAAGGCAACAAAAAGTTGTAGAGAGAAGAAAGTGAGCGAAGCACTGAGTCACTTTTGGCAGTGATGTGAATTTAGACATAAAATCTTTTTTTTTTTTTTACTGAGTTGCTGTGTATATTTAATACTTTCTTTTCCTATATGGTGCATTTAATTAGCATACATGTGATTCAAGTACTGTAGAGGCTTTTCAGAGACATTTTTTAGGCTAAACTGACTGCCACCATGGAAATAAAAAGTATTTGCAAGAGAGTTGTGTGGATAAGGAGCTATTTCTGAAGGTTTTGTGACTTCTCTTCATATTTGAAGCAACTTCTCCTCTTCATATTTGAAGCAACAGTAACACAGCAACATCCTGTGCTATATCCATTGCTTGCTCTCTCTTCCTTTCTAATGTAACTCTCTACTTTCTGCTGTGGTGTTTTCATTGTCATACCTGAGCATACGGTAGAGTTAATGTTTGTTTCTAACTTCATGGCATAATGACCTGTTCCAAACTTTAATCTCACAGGAGGATAAATTGTGTGTGAAGTTACAGTAATAATATGAAGTCCTTTTATTATCTCTTTAGCATAATCTTGTTAAAGTTTGAATGTATTGACTTAGATACATGCAGAGTTCTGCCAGAAAGATTATCAGATACTTTTTCTGAGAGAAAAAAAGACACTATGACAAATCAGATGAGCTGATAATGACTGATTCTCTGGCTGTGACCTCCCTGCTGCTCTTTTTTTTTTGATAGAGGCACATTTTTCATTATTGCAGTAGATGGAGAGTCCTCTAAAAATGTGGTGTACACAGGATTTATTTATTTCTCTTGTGAAGAGGTACACTAACAGATGCTTCTTGAAAGTAAAATCTATGGTGTCACACCAAAACCTAAATAATACAAAGTAATCAAACTTGCTGAAAGAGTGTCCTTGTTTTTTAAGTGCCAGACACCAGGTGTTAGAGAATATGCCCTCGTGCACTGAAGTGTCTCTGACATTATTTATTTAAAACAAGATGATCAGAGCATGTTTGTTTTTTTTTTTTCAGTGATCACATCTCATTTTCTGGAGTGTCCTGCTATGCATAACCCTGCAGCCCCTGTTTGTTTGTAGCAATAGTTGAGATACTTCATTTATTTATTTTTTTTCTTCTTTTTCTTTNCCTCTCATCTTGTGGCTGAGTCCATTTTGTGTCTGTATGGCTTTATTTTAATGAAATTCGGACCCCAAAGTACAACATATAAAACCTTATCCATTATTTAAAAGAAACAAGCATAGACTTTCTGGAATTTGTAATGCAGATATTGAGAAAATCCTAGAAACAGACATCAGTTCCTGCAGCTTAAAACCATGCCAATATATCCAGCCCTCCAAAATGTAGGGCAAAAGAATGTGATAAACCTTTGGCTTGTCGTGTGTCACATAACTTTGATGACTTTGATCTCTAACTTTATTACATGTGAACACAAAGAGTTCTGAGGCTGCAGTTAGCACAGTCATTATCCTGATCGTCTTTTAGCTGTAACAGAATAGGAGAAAGAATGTAACAAATGCTGAGTACAAAGGTCATCAGAAATGTCTTTGTTTCCAAGCTGCTGTACCCATTTGTGCTCTGCAGTTTTCCATCTATTAATGCCTTGCAATGCTGTAAGCACCAACAGAGGTTGAGTAGAAGGATCTGTGCTACAGAGAACTTCTGCATAACTGCAAACGAATTCCTTTGCAGCCTCTTCAGCTTCTGCCTCCTGGAGCCACGCAGCAGCTGTTCTGTAGAACTGTAGGCATGTGAGGAGTAGATCAGGAAAGCTGAGTGTGTCCTTGGGTGGTTCACCTGTGTTTGTAAAGGTACTTTGATTTACGGAAGCTGGAATACACGGGGTGCTAAGCTGATACCAGTTGAATTCCTGATTTCTTTTATCAACTTCAGAAATAATACTTTAAAAGACTGTCTTACAGTTCATATCAGTCCTCAGAATTGAGGGAGTTCAGAGCCAGCTGTTCTCTTATCTTTGAAGTGAAGATGAGAGAAGTCTGAATGCTGATCTTACTGATTATTGTCCATCCTTTCTATAAAATGACTTATTCTCTACGACCTCTTTGACAAACAGTTTCACTTTTTATTTACAACAAGCTTAGAGCATCCCTGAGTGCCAGAGATCATGCACTGTATTGTGACTGCTTGACTGCTTTCCCTGGGTTTCACAGGGAGAAAAGCTTTCCATACAACTTATTCTTTCCCTCCTAGTCAACTGAGGAAAAGGAACTTATTTCATCTTGCTCTGCATTTTTTTTTTGTCCTGCAACATGGCTGCAAGGTTGCTACTTAGGAGTTGCCACATTTAATGCATCCTTCAAACAATACAGCCAGCTGTCTCCTTTTTTTTTTTTAACTTTCAGAGTGGAGGGTTTTTTTGTGCCATGTAATAACATTCCTCATAAAGATCAGATAATCTTTGATGGCTAAAAACCCCTTGATGGCTAAAACCAAGGAAGAATAAATTCCTCTTCATTGGATTGGTTATATTCCAAAGGAGGGAAGTTTAAAAGGGAAGCTTTGGTTTCAGTTGCCATGAATGAAAGCATCCACTCACAGCCAATTTAGATTCAAAGGTAACTGCCAGGAGTTTTAAAGCTACAGAGTTGGGAACTATTCAACCTTTGTTCAGCCCCACACTCTTCTGTAGTGCTTATAAATATAGCTTATAAATTAGGTCCCATGGCCACTGTTGTACAACAGCAGTTATAAAAATCATTGCAGTTTGGTTCACTGGTCACTGCTGCCACCATGGAATTGCTCCAGTAGCTTTGATTACTTGGAATAGTATTCATGAGCATTTAATGGCATCACTCTATTAATATATCATATCATATAATTTGAAAAATAGCTGACCAAATCTTCATCTGGTATAAATCAGCACAGCTCTCACTTAGGGGAGCTAAGGCAGTTTATATCTGCAGGGCAACCCTTGAAATAGGAAAGATCATCACATGCAAGGTAGAATAATTTCATCCTATTTGTTGAAATAAAGAAAGGGAAAATTATATATGACTTGTAGACCTTCTACAGGTGTAGAATAAGTTGCAGACATTGACACAAGATATGCTTTAACCTTGATGATCAAGAATTCATTTAATATCAAGTCATCTAAATGACAGTCTATGGATTCCTTTTCAATCGAGTTGCAGAACAGCGANTCTCTGACATTATTTATTTAAAACAAGATGATCAGAGCATGTTTGTTTTTTTTTTTTCAGTGATCACATCTCATTTTCTGGAGTGTCCTGCTATGCATAACCCTGCAGCCCCTGTTTGTTTGTAGCAATAGTTGAGATACTTCATTTATTTATTTTTTTTCTTCTTTTTCTTTTTCCTCAGATGATGATCCCCCAGGGTGAATAAAAATGAGGGCTACGTGAAAAGTACTAATATATGATCTTTTCCTAATTCAGACTTCAGGTCCCAGGATCTTGTTCAGCAGTGCCCAGGTGGCCAAGAAGGCCAATGGCATCCTGGCCTGCATCAGGAATAGTGTGGCCAGCAGGAGCAGGGAGGTCATTCTCCCCCTGTACTCTGCACTGCTTAGGCCACACCTTGAGTGCTGTGTCCAGTTCTGGGCCCCTCAATTTAAGAAGGACATTGAGGTGCTTGAGCGTGTCCAGAGAAGGGCAACAAGGC